>JAHWFP010097066.1:74378-124727 GCA_023313725.1 Lithobius niger | reverse complement strand
AGCCATCCCTCGTTCCATTGGTGTCATCACGCTTCGCTCAAAGACGTACCTTTCGCTACATCTCTTTAAATAAGGTGACAGACGAATAGTGACAAAATACGTCGTCATCTAAACCAATATTAAAGTTTAGATCGCCAAGTGTTTTCTCACTTCGTCTATAAGTGTAGTCCCTTACATTGCCTGTACTCTAAAAGTGTCTGTTGGATCGACACTCGACGATATTTCTTGTTGAAACTCATAATCCACTGATCGTCGTATCACACCCAAAAAGATCAGGATATAGTGTGCACTCGTATACCAACTATTTGGCCTGTAAATTTTGGCTGTTTTAATATTAATGTCATCCCAGTGTTGTAATGTTAGCATTCAGTATCTACCTGTTGGACCTTTTCGCTTGCTTCGCTCAGCCAATCAGCGCAAACCCTTCCTCAAAAAAACGTGACTGCATTAATGTAACTTGAACTAGCTGCACTCTTTATCTATATTTGTATTAAACTTAGTTGTTTACTGCACATTTCCACTGTTACTTTGCCTACTCCTTTTTTTTATTTTCTTCTTTGCAAAAAATAGAACAAATAGGGTAGTAATTTTTTTTAATTGAAAAGGAGAATACCATATTTTCGTAATAAAAGACCACTTATAGGACAAAGTATATATTATTGATTCTCTTTCCGTCTTGTTTGTATGTTTTCATTTAGTTCAGAATAGAAAATTGATTTTAGGCTTTACAGAAGTAGGCCGTGAGCCGTTATCACTCAAGTTCGTTTATCAACTCAAAGAACTTTGTAAAACAAAATTCGAAAGGCCTTCCTGGTCTGCGAAATATGCTTTACTGTGAGCGCTTGTTGAAAACACGTCGTGAATCGCTCGAATTACGTAGGCTGAAGTTTGATGTAATTCTCACTTTTAAAATTCTTCGCGGTCTTGTGAAGGTGGACCTGCCTTTCTTCAACCTCAACTTGGTACGCTCTAATCGCGGGGTCACTAATTAAAATTATTAGTCCCATCCTGCAATCGGAAGTGCCGACAAAATTTCTTTGCCATTAGGGTAATCCCTGACTGGAGCTCACTTCCTGAGGAAGCTCTTTCAGCACGTTCGGCAGGGGGTTTCCGAAATGCCTTAAACAGAATACTACTTTCTGAAGGATTTTTGTACTCTTAAATTGTTTAAACACCCAGAAAACTTAACTTTGCTTTTGTGGTATCCACACGATTTTTAAATTAGGATTGGTGTTAGTGAGACATTCCCCTTCCAAGTTCCTTATGTGGTTAAACTGTTTTATTATTAGTAGTGTGTCGCCCGCCAAGATAAAACGATAACATCCAGATAAAATATATATATGAGCATGGCAACCACTAGACACGTTGTGTGTTTACAGCAACGGGAGTTTGGCTGTTTTCAGCTATCTGAGGATAAATAACAATGCTACAGAAAAGCCTGAAACTTATTGGATCGGGACACTTTGGTCACCTGACAACATAAAAGTCACTATTAATGGCCCAGCTTACCGTTTTCTTTTGAAAAAACGTTGTGAATAACGTTGAAATTTGGCTAATTACTGACTAGTAACGCTTTTTTTTATCACGAAAATAAATTCTTCCATGCGGTGGATAAAGCTGTTTCTTAGCTCATTTTACAGGAATTGATCTGGAGATGAGCCCTTTTCATATGGCTTCTTCTGGTTGGTCAAGTGGTTCAGGGGTTAGGGAGCCCCAAACGACCAAATTGATTGTTTTACATTGTTTTAAACATTGGGTTTATGCAACAATGCCAAACTGAACATTAAATAATTCCGTGAATTGTAAGGAGATATTGCAGTATTGCCAGCTTTGGTTTGCTTGCTCCCCTCCGTTTTGAAGGTTGTTGCATACTGTAGTACTGTAGTTGTGCTGTTTATGTTGGTAACGCAGAGCTCCAGGGCTTGCCTGTGTGGCAGTTGTGTTGGGTGTGGGTAGTGTAAGCTAGTTAAGGTGTAGAGTAGAGAGCATAGCGTTGGGGCTTACATTCTCTCTTAATAAAAATTGAATTGAATACTAAGAAATACTGATCATATGAAAAAGGAGAGTGCTGTGCTCAAGATGTAACGAAAGCCAAAAAAAAAAAAAAAGGAAGTGGACCAGAAAATTAGATTGGTGTTTCCTCGTCATAATTACTAAGAAAAAAAATTGGATTTCATCAATTTGGACGAAAAACAGCTGATATCTACCTCAAAACAAAACTTGTTAAGGATTCCCGCCAAGCTTTTCGGCCGTGTGAAGTCGTGATATCAAACGCCAAGCTCTTTTGCCAAGCTAATCCCACCGACTAAGGCTTCAAACGTTAAATGAAATAATTGAAAATTGCGCAGTAAGCTATTTCATATATTTCATTTAACCTTCAACCCATTACTCGGTGTGATTAGCTTGGCGAAAGAGCTTGGCTTTGGATATCACGACTTCCCACGGCCGAAAAGCTTGGCGGGAATCCTTAACAAGTTTTGTTTTGGGGTAGTTACTAACTACTAACTACTAACGCTTGTTTTTGTATCACGAAAATAAATTCTTCCATGAATAAAGCTGGTTCTTAGCTCATTTTACAGGTATTGCTCTGGAGATGTGCCCTTTTCATATGGACCTTTATAATTGGTCAAGTGGTTCAGGGGTTAGGAAAGTCCAAACGTCTTAATTGATTGTTTTACATTGTTTTAAACATTGTTATTATGCAACATTGCCAAACTGAACATTAAATAAATACGTGCGTTTGCAAGGAGATACTGCAATACAAATAAAAATTCTAATTAATTGAAAAAGGTGATCGCTGTCATCAAAATCTAACGAAACCAAAAAAAAAAAGAGAAGAAAAAGAAATGGACCAGAAAACTAGATTGGCATTTCCATCTCATAATTACTAAGATAAAAAATGGATTCCATCAATTTGGACCAAAAAAATCTGATATCTACCCCAAAACTTGTTAAGGATTCCCGCCAAGCTTTTCGGCCGTGGGAAATCATGATATCAAACGCCAAGCTCTTTCGCCAAGGTAATCCCACCGACTAATACTTCAGACGTTAAATTAACTAATTGAAAATTGCGCAGTAAGTAATTTTCAGATATTTCATTTAACCTTCGAACTATTATGTGGTGGGATTAGCTTGGCGAAAGAGCTTGGCATTTATACCACGACTTCCCACGGCCGAAAAGCTTGGAGTGAATCCTTAACAAGTTATGTTTTGGGGTAGTTATACTTAATACTGGTAACGCATTTTTGTATCACGAAAATAAATTCTTCCGGTCGATGAATAAAGCTGGTTCTTGGCTCATTTTATAGGTATTGTTGCGGAGATGTGTCCTTTTCATATGGCTTCTTCTGATTGGTCAAGTGGTTCAGGGGTTAGGAAGCTCCAAATGACTAAATTGATTGTTTTACATTGTTTTAAACATTGTTATTATGCAACAATGCCAAACTGAACAGTAAATAAATCCGTTCGTCTTCATTACTAATATGAAATGCTAACATACTGTACAGGGTGTAACAAAAGGTCGTGTCCAAACTTAGGTGACTAATTCCTTAGGTCAAACTAAGAATATAATTTATATACACATTTGGCCAAAAACGTATTATTCTTTGGTTATCGCATGAATTAAGAACCCAAATTCCATCTCCGCCTCTCCACCTCCGACCACGCTCTGGCTATTGCAAAAACAAAACCACCGTTGGAATTTTCGAACATGTCCGAAACTCATTGGCTCGACGGTGTCAAACCTGCATTAATGTTCAGGGAAGAAACTTGAACAATTACTGTAGCTGCTAGCCCCCCAAACACACACAGGAACCAGGAGTCTTTGGGAAATACCATTTTTATATTTATCTAATTTTTAAGAACCACTCCAGCACTTTATGGAATTAAAGTCGTCTACATGGCATTTGTAAACCTGCTCTAACGCCCAGGGAAGGATTTTTGACGAATTATTGCGAACCATTTCGCATTGCTGACAAGGACTCGTCACAATATTATCCAGCTGCTGCACGTTCGTGCGTAGTGTTAAGTAATTCCCTTTGAGCCAGTAGTACTGTTATCGGTCTTGTCCTATTTCACAATGTTTTCTTATTTTAGTTTCGACCTGTGCAGAACTGATGTTCGCGTTTAATACTTCGGATTATTAAAACCTCTATGGTACTATCAGTCCTACATTAACACCGACTAACGAAGTTTTTGAACAATTGTTGCTTCCCCTCCTGGACAAATTGTTTGGCAATAGAGATATTTTACCTTTAGTCTGATTTTGATTCTTAACAGTTTGTTGGAATTTTGGGTTCTTAATTCATGCGATAACCAAAGAACAAGACGTGTTTGGTCAAATGTTTATATGAATTATATTCTTAGTTTGACCTAAGGAATTAGTCACCTAAGTTTGGACACGACGTTTTGTTACACCCTGTATAAAACAGGTGACTGCTGTCCTCAAAATGTAACGAAAGCAAACAAAAAGAAAGGAAATGGACCGACAATTAGATTGGTGTTTCCATCTTACAATTACTAAGAAAAACAAATGGATTTCATCAATTTGGACGAAAAACAGCTGATATCTACCTCAAAACAAAACTTGTTAAGGATTCCCGCCAAGCTTTTCGGCCGTGTGAAGTCGTGATATCAAACGCCAAGCTCTTTTGCCAAGCTAATCCACCGACTAAGACTTCAAACGTTAAATGAAATAATTGAAAATTGCGCAGTAAGCTATTTTCATATATTTCATTTAACCTTCAAACTATTACTCGGTAGGATTAGCTTGGCGAAAGAGCTTGGCGTTTGATATCACGACTTCACACGGCCGAAAAGCTTGGCGGGAATCCTTAACAAGTTTTGTTTTGGGGAAGATTATAACTATACGTTAATTTTTGCAGGCAGTCAGATGATGATGAGAAAATCACATTGGCTTTGTTCACGCGAAAGTTCAAGCGAAAGTTGCACATTATTTTGTAATTAAGCTTTAAAAGCACCTAATTGTTGAGGTGTGCCAATTTGTCGATAGATGGCGTTGCACACAATTTTACAAAAAAACGAACCTTAATTATTTGCTAATTATATTACCTTGTTTCTTTCGACACTAAAATCATAATTTAAATAAAACAATTGAGTAAAAAAATTTCGAGCAGCCAATCATTTAATTGGCCGGTGATCAGGTTGCTTCCACGGTGTGCTGCCGAAGCGCTAATAAGTCTGCCGTTGTTTGTAATAACTTCAGCGCAACGTGTACTTACATAATTTGAAATTTAAATAATACTCAGTCAACAAATAACCAAATTAACTGAGCAAAAACAAACCTTAGAAAAAAAACCTTAGAGCTCGTGTCCCCATACTTACAGCCTGAAGGTACACGAATAAAAACTGATTAGAGTTCACTCGAACGCAACGAACTATAATTTGAACTCCAATACCAGGGAACAAGGATTGTTTTCGATCTATGGTTATGTCAGAAAGAAAGCCCAGTTTATGTTTGAAAAGTTTAATGTTTCCGTGTTTGGGCGTGCACGCATAATTTGTGTATTATACAAACTTTTTAATATTTGTCTGTGTTTGTTGTTTCATATATTAAGTCTGTTTCGTGTGAGTGGGTATATGTGTATTTTGAGTGCATTTATAATTTGTGAAACAAGCCGACTCCTAGTTAAGGCAGTTTTTTGCCTGTGTTTGTGTTTGAAAGTCGTTTGAGGTGGGTGTTTCTAATTCGTTTGAGTAATTACGTGTTCATTTTGTGTATGCATTTTTATCTTTCAATTTTGTAGCGTTTTGCTGCTTATGGCGTCTATTTGTGTGTGTTTGTGGGTTTACGTTTTGCGAATTGGAGTTCAAATTATAATTCGTTGCGTTCGAGTGAACTGTAATCAGTTTTTATTCGTGTACCTTCAGGGCTGTGAGTATGGGTATACGAACTCTAATGTTTTTTGCTCAGTTAATTCGTTGGCTTTTTTCGCTTCTATTTTGTAGGTGTCCACTGTCCACTGATTTTTGTTTTCGAAAAAACCGAACATTAGAAATGGATACTTACGTTTAGGTTCCGCCGAAGGTTTGTCCCATGCTTATTATTTGATGGCAACACATTAGCGTATTTCTGGATTTTGCATGCGTCATCTCGATGAATAGTTGACACGCGGAATCAATTCAACTGGCTTCCCGAAGCTCGTATTGAAAAAGTAAATAAGTCACACAGTCATGTCGGCAACCCAATTTTGAGGTCTACTCAAAATTTAAGACTTCGCACCCTATGGTTTAAAACTTGAAGATTTAAGAAAAAAGCAAGACCATTTAAGTTTGGTTCTCCACAACGAGCTAGCTAATTAAAACAACGGCAATGTTAGTTTCCCGGCACCCAACCATCGTTGATCTTATTCGAGTAAGCTATAATCCGATATTGTGCGCCTCGCCTATTGTTACCCTGTTGATACATGTTGCTGCATTGTAACGTTTTGACACTGTCAGCCGCTCAGCCGCCTCCGCCTTCTCCTGGCCGACCGGTCGAAACTATTAAGACTGAAAAATTATTGTTGAGATGTTTACTTTGTGTTTTTTCCTTTTTAAATGTGTATTGATCGCACTCATACTCTTGTTGTAGCAGTATTGACACTGGATCGTTGTGAACTTGTCCTGTGTTCAGGCCTTGTTTGGATATCTACTGCCTTTGGTCTTGTGTTTTACACAATTCTTTAAATTTTTGAACTGTCATAGCTAGGACTGTAGTGTATGTGTTAGAATTCAAATTTCAACATACTGTACTTTCTTACGCAAGCAAGCTACTTTGCAAGGATGTGTATTGCTTATCATGCAGTAGACAGAGGGTCACTTTTAGAAGAACCCCAGAAAATTTTCCTTATAAAATGGCGGCCAAGTTTTCAAAATGACTGCTGATTCCCGTTTTACAATAATTATAATGTTCGTTAGTTTGTTAAGAATAAGTCCGGTCCAACTATTTTTTAGTGCTGAAAACATTGGTAATCTGTAAAAAAATATCCGATTGAAAATGGCCCATTTTTTTTTTTGTTTTTTTTGCAAACTCCAGGCCATATTTCAAGTTTCAATTTCATGCCTGCGTTATTACCATGCGAAACACCATTAATGCTGACCTGGCACCCACGAAAAGTAGAGGATGTATTATAGGTAGCACAACTTGCTACACATTTGGTGCGCCACCATAGTAGCCGCCAAAATTGGAAAATGTCGTTCAAAATATTTTGTGCTTATGCCTGTTGAACCATCCATCTGACTGTAAACTAACCGGTTGTATAGTTAAATTATACAAAATAATACAATTTCCTTCAATAGAGGTCTTAGTAATATTTATGTCATTTCTAGCTTAGATGTTTGTTATAATTCATGACTTAACACGTCTGCAGTGGCATATCTAATTAAGATAAATGAATGTAGTGCAGGTACATGGTTTGCCGCAAGCACTGTAGCATCAGATTCGAAAGGCGTATTGAACCCAGTTGTACATCTCTGGATTCTTACGGAACCGGTTTCGATCCTGATGACGATAAGTGTACATTTACGGGGTTTTCTCCGGTTGTTTCCAACCCGTTGCACAAGGGTTTTCTCAAGGTACTCCGCTTTCCTCCCTCCTGTGGCTAAAACTAACTGATTCAATTGTGGTTCTTCTATTTAACTCAACATCTGTTGCTTGGGCCTTCAAAAAGCTCTAAGCTTACTGGCCGATACCTACTACATTATACCTTCCAAGTGAGCTTTAAAGATTTATCTTAACTAGGACAGCCCCCTCCCCTTTATATGGCTAGTTTTTAGTGCATTGTTGTGATTTTAATTTCCATGAAACTCAGATCCCGAAGTTAAGCAGCATTGGGCTGGATTGATACTTGGGTGGGTGATCGCCTGGGAATCTGGCTGTTGCAGACATAGGGCCTTAGGGCTTCGGGCAGATGAGCAGGGTTAAAGCCTTTGAACCCCTTTGCATGAAACAATGTAACGGTTGTTTGAAGAAATACATTCTTTTGTAATCTAACATTTAGTTGAATGTACGCCCTATTGTTGAAGGAAGCTTTCCATTTTTATGTATTCCCATTGTTGAAACTCTCACGAAATTTCTAAGAATAGCAGAGCATTGTTGTGATTTCCAAATTGCATAAAAACCGGTACACTCCCGTTAGCAGTCGCCCAAGCTTTCATTAGAGGGGGGGGTGGGGGAGTGAGGCTTAATGGCGCGTCGACAACTTGGTCATTAGCGCCAACCTCAGTCACAGTGCAGTGGTCCGGGTTGCCACTGCACCACACATTACAGAGATGTTATCCAAACCCCTAATCTAAATCTTGTCATACATCTGTACCTCCTGCAAAAATTCAAAAACACCGGACAGGAGGACAGAGCCAGGGTTAAGAAATATAGAGGCCTAGATCCCGTTTGCATGAAAATATTGTGACTGTAAAAAACTTATGACGTCATCAGTACTGTACCTCCTTGTTGAAAACGCAGTTCGAATCATGACTTATACTGACGATCCCATCTGACATACACACAAACAAACAAAAGAAATAAAATTATGGAGGTTCCCACTGCAGACTTCAATAGAGCAGTGACACGACGTAGTATTATTGTATATAACTCTATGCTGGAGCTTTAATGGGTTAGCTGCAAGGGGCACTGCAGAGAGAAACAGAACGGCATCATACTGAAGCCGATGCTGTTAAGAGTGATTTCTTAGACCTAAAACGCGCGATTTTTGTTGTTGGAGAAAACAACGTTATTTTAAGCCTAAGAAATCCGCTCTTCCGTTGTATTTCCCTTCATTTTTATATAGTGCACCTTGTAGTTATGCCCTCCAAAACCCATACTGGTGCCAAGCTGGTGCCAATATGGCGGCAAATGTCACTGCTCTATAAAATAAGGAGTGGGAATCTCGGTAATCTGGCGACACACGCACACACAAACAAATCTTATGATCTTAGTTATATCGATTAGCACTACCATTGCTGCAGCAAAAAAAATGTATCGGAGAATAGACGTAGAAAGAGCAGGGCTATAGCATCGAGAAACATCCATTAGATGTGCTCCTGATTATGATAAGTAGTTTTTATTATACATCGCCGCCTTTCGTCTAATCCTAATTAAATACATTTATGTTAATAAAATCTGTCACTGCCGTAGTTTAAAGTCAGGAAATACAAGAAACGTACAGGCTATAAATAACATAAGTAGGAATAACAACACGGATATGGGACAGAAGGGTTATACTATAGCAGCCAACGGGGCAAAAGTATGCACTACATGCTAAAAACATCAAACTCGGGAATAGGTTTAAGAATGTCACTGAGATCGGTTACTGATGTTGAACCACCTTGAGAGCCGCTATCTTGGAAAAATGGCGGCCTTTTTGTCGTTTTTTGGCTGTAACTCGTTAACCATCAACAAATCAAAAGCATAATGTGAAGTCAAAACGTTCAGCAAACAATTCCGGACAAGAAATGTGCTTGTCCAGAATTGTTTGCTGAACGTTTTGACATCTTTTAGGTAAAACCTACCATTGAACCTGAAAATATTATTTCAAGTTTACCCCCCTCTCCCCCTTAATTTACAGAAGCACTCCATTGTTCAATTTGTTTTATAGTGACCGTCGGGTTCAAAGTGTTTTTGTGAGCTTTCTAATAGCCCGAAGTGGACATGCTTAGAATTTTATGAAAGGTGGGGAGCGATTCTTTTCATGCTTTGTTTGCCATGCATGGTTACCACTGGTATTATATTCATTCCATTCCAATTCCTCCTAACTGTATGACCTAGGAGTGAAACCATCATAATTTATTTGCCTTTTTCTTTGCCCAATATTTCGATCCTCATGCTAAAATTATTCTACAACATTATGTAAGTTCATCAATTATTTACCACAATACTTTCTTGATTTTCCCCTATCTTTAAAGTCCCGCAAAAAGCCTGTGTAAAACCGCTAGGGTTATTTCGCGTGTAAGTCGGGCGAGCATAAAATTGCAACCTCCACCGCAATAAACCCAATGGAACCAAATAACCAGCGTCATTTTTACTAGCCAAGCCATAACATCTTTTCCATCAACTACCACTGAACTCTCGTCAATACAAGGTGAAGATGTAATGGCTTCGTGGTGAATGGGTATGATGATTTTCGAATTCAAAGTGGTCTTGTGATCCCTCTTATGGCCTGAAATGAACATGCTCAGGATTTTCTGAAAGATTAGGATTGGTTGAAAGAAAAGATGCCCTCCTTTCAGAAAATCCTGAGCATTAGGATTTAACTCTGAAAATCCTGAGAGTTAAACAATTTAGATTAGGATTAGTTGAAAGAAAAGATGCCCTCCTTTCAGAAAATCCTGAGCATTAGGATTTAACTCTGAAAATCCTGAGAGTTAAACAATTTAGATTAGGATTAGTTGAAAGAAAAGATGCCCTCCTAAATTGTTTAACTTAGACACAAACCGAAATATAAGCATTACAATGTCACTTTGAAATTGAAATTTGCAGCCACACCTAACGCGGTACCTAGGGCTTAGGACGGTCCCTATCTAAGCTAAACAATTTAGGTTAGAATTGATGAAAAAAATGGATTCCCACCTTTCGGAATATCCTAAGCACTTCTTATTCCGACTGTTAGAACGCTCCCAAGAGCATTTTTTTTCCAGTTACCCTTCATGAGCATCTATACCAAATTTCAAACTTTTCACAGAAAGTGAATAATTCCATCCATTTTGGGCCCCAAGCCACCCTAATATAATTTTGAAATAAAAATCGCCATACGCTTTCGCCGCTGGGCCATTACCAATTCACCTTTAAATAGGTGTAGGACGTTCCTTATCTAAGCTCAATAACCTCGGATAGGAATGATGGAAAGAATATATCCCCACCTTTCAGAATATCCTTAGCATGTACATTTCGGTCTAGCAGAGAGCTCGCAAGAGCACTTTGAAATCGAACAACTGAACAACGGAGCGCTTTTGCAAATTAAGGAGGGGGAACTTGAAATGCGATTTTGTGGTTCAATGGTTGCTTTTACCTAAATAATTTATATAACCTTTCTTGTTTAGAATTATGTGCTTAACGTTTTTACTCCACATTATACTTTTAATTTGTTGATGGTTAAGGAGCAACAGCCCCCCCCCCAATATTTTGGGGGGAATCACACCCTTTCCCCCTCCGAGGGGGGGGGGTGAACTTGTTATCACAGGAATTTTTTCCAGTTACCTTTCGTGAGTATCTATACCAAATTTCAATCTTTTCACAGAAAGTGAATAATTCCATCAATTTTGGGCCTCAAGACACCCTAATCTAATGTAAATCTTTTTAAAATGGATAACAATGTAACTGCAGCCATTGATATTGTTTTGCGTGTGGTTGCTACAAATTACTAAACATCCACCCAACATATCACTGCTTATTACGAGATATCGAAAGTTTATTGCATACGATGTTAGATATGTTGACAAGAATGTTTACCATCGCGGATTTGACTAGATTCCTAAATGGCGGCCAATATGGCGGCCGTCAAGATGGTTCTACATCAATTAACGATCTTAGTGAAATTCCTAAACCTCGTTCCGAGTTTGATGCCTTTAGAACAATGTGGATACTTTAACCAATCCTTGCTGCTAAGCTTACATTTGTTAAAGATGGAATTTCGAGATTTCATCATAACAGGTAGGTAACTCTGTTAATATTTATTTCTCCATTAATTTTTAGTTTTACGACGTTCAAAACATGAATTATGAGTTTTACGACGTAGGACATGAAATCTCACAAATAAAGTATTCTGCAACTTTGTAACAAAGCTTCCTTTCAAAAAATACATAGATTAGGGGATACTGAAAAAAAACAACGAAAAATGGCCGCCGTATTTCCAAGAAGTTAGCCAAACTGCCGGCCCTCAAGGTAGTACTATATCAATAAACGATATTAGTGACATTCTTAAACATATCCCCGAGTTTGATGCTTTTAGCACGAAGTGCGTACTTTTGCCAATTTTTGCCCCTTAGCCGCTGTACTATGAATTTTTACGCAAAATACGACCTTCATAGCAAGTTATAAATTTAAGGTGGTATTCTTAAGAATCAGTGGTTAAGTGCGCCACATTACAAAAAGATCAACAAAAAACTGATTTCACCACATTTATTTCAAATATTTACCAATTTACCTATTCTCGATTCCGTTCGTGATGCCGCGTGGTCCATTTGGTCAGTATGTATAGTGAAAATAATATTGTGCAGGTATATCTTGGAGAACATAGCTTTTTTTTAAATTTATTAGCTTAAATTCATTGTTGTTTCGGCCCATGGGCAAAAGAGGATTAATCCGTTTACCAAAGAGCAGTGACATTTGCCGCCATATTGGCACCAGTATGGGTTTTGGAAGGATAACTACAAGGTGCACTACATAAAAATGGAAGGGAAAACGACGGAAGAGCGGATTTCTTAGGCTTAAAATAACGTTGTTTTCTCCAACAACAAAAATCGCGCGTTTTAGGTCTAAGAAATCACTCTTCACAGCATCGGCTTCAGTATGACGCCGTTCTATTTCTCTCTGCAGTGCCCCTTGCAGCTAACCCATTAAGGCTCCACCATAGAGTTATATGCAATAATAGTACGTCGTGTCACTGCTCTATTGATATGGACCGTTTTGACAAGTGTGACAAATTGTAAAAACAGTCGTCGATTCTGTTCGGGACATATCAACGTTTGATCAAGCAAACTAATCAGAAAGTAACCAACTAAACTATATGAAGCATGGATCGTGGCAAATAGAGCGAGTAAAGCAAATAATTTGGCTAGTAGTTTCTGATTTCAGAGAAAAATGTAACATACGCTAAAATGTAAAGACAGTTACCGATTTATGCCTGGCTGGACAATAGTTTTACCATACTTTGCCTACAGTACTTTGTCTACTTTTCAATTTTTATATTAGTGTTATGTAAAACAGTCTGGCTGTACACGTATAAATTTCCATGTTGTTAAGGAAGGTGCTCAAATAGTCTCATAAAACATCAAAGTTCGATCAAGCAAACCAATCAGAAAGAAATCAACTAAAATATATGCAGCGTGGATCAACGGAAAACAGTGGAGCGAATCAAAGGATATACCTAGTACTTTCTTACTCGGACAGAAATGTAACGTACCGTACGCTAAAATGTAAAGACAGTTACCGAATCATATACCTGGATATTTCCAAAAAATTATTGTTGTGTTGCAATACTTACTCTACGAAAATACATGAAATGTGAATACAACTCCGTGATAGTAACGAAGATGCTCTGTTGTTTAGGGACCGTTCTAACGTGCGCAACAGATTGCTTGCCTCTATATGAAATAAAGTAATGTTCAACTTAAAAAAGCAGTGCTAAGTTCCTTCCAAATCCCAAAGCCCAAAGTACCATCGGATACCAAGAAGAAAATACATAAAATCGTTTAAAACAATTTACCCAGTTCATCGTATACTAGGGGAAGCAAGAAAGGTCCGAAAATACAAAATTACAGTCACTACACCTACATGAATACCGAGCATTTGGAATAAAAACATCTGTCATTGGCTCTGTCAATGACACGAGTGAAACCTCCATCCCATCCTCAATTCAAAACTCCGGCATTCCACTCCACTAACGAGACAGGTCTTATCAAAACAAGCATTAAAAAATTGTGCTCTTCCCAAGGGGATACCCTTGCAAGGGGTCCCCTCCCTCCCCTATTCTTTCATTATGCCCCCACCCCCACCCCTCCCAAGGGGATAACCTTGCAAGGTCTTCCCATATCCCTTCAGTATCCCCTCCCCTGCCAAAAGGCCTATAGCTTAGAACACCTACAATGTCACGCAAGCCAGAAAACTCTGGAAAACCGGATGTGTCCCTCCCCCCTCCCTACCTTATTTCTTCTCTGGGGACCTGCGGTGCCCAGAAGGGCTACAACTGCATACACGGATGAAAACCCCCCCTCCCCGGCAGTCCAATGGGAACCCCGACAAATGCCCCCTCCTCCCCGCGATCCTAGTAGGCTGGTGCTTTGAAGGAGCCACCCCCGGCCTTCTATTGAGACCCCCTAAGATCCATAAAGATGTCATTTCGCACGTTTCTCGCCGAGCACTGTTACTCGAAGGTATCTCGGGCTTTATTCCAGTCCACCTCCCCCTACTCTCATGAAAGGATTAAAAGTGGGTTTGTAATATAACTAAGGAGTTAGGCAAGGGATACCGACTTTAAACCCCTATACTCGTTACCTAATTAACATACCATTATGCACCATACCACCACGTCTGACCCCCACACCCCCATCCTCTACCCATCCCCCACTGCCCCCTCGGGGGGGGGGCATCATAACATACCACTAATTTCGTTATAACAGGCTTGTTGTCGTTTTTACTTAAAGGAGCTAAACCCAAACGGGTTATCTGCACCACTGTAGAAGAATAAGAGTGACAGTAATTCAGCTTGGGAAATCCAAGCAGAAACTCAGAATCGTTCACATGTCACAGTCGACATGAGGACTACAGCAAATATCTTCGGATAAAATTGAAATACGGAGACGGCGGGCATACGATAGTAAGTCTCACAAAGGAGTATCACCTTACATGGCCTTACAAGTACCTCAAAAAAGTAGCCAAAAGGGTCAAAGGGTTTTAGCAAGCGTTAACCACATTCGGTCATCCGCCCGCTGCAGTCCTAAACAATGGGCTAAATGACTAAATACAATTATATTTAGTCATAAACAGTTAGTTTGGATTTATTTACTAGAGCATATGGTCTACATTTCAATACCCTTTCTGTGACTAAAAATACGAAACCAAAACTATACATTTGTATGGCCAACAAACAAAGAAAATTAGTTGAAAATTTCAGATGAAATATACACAAATTTCAAAGAGGCATTACAATTAAAATTTCTGTTAAAAAATCCACAAAAAAATGTCTTTTTCAAAAGAAATATTTACAAAGCAAAATGTCTGGTACACAATTCCTGAAAGGTCAATTAAGAGAATTTTTGGGGATTCTGGGCTTCGGAGGGGAAGAAACTTGAGTTGCTCTCGTTTTTCAATGCTGCCTAGTTGGTGGAGCAAGTAAGTGGTCGAGTGTTTGTGACCCGAACTTGGTTTATGCTTGCTACTAGTGACACACAATTTCCTGTGTTGTTCCGATAATGAAAGAGTAATCACGCTGCATCTCAAATATAACTCCCTATATCCTTGGCTAAATGGGCTAGGGCAACAAACACACCCATCAAGTTGTGTGCCAGGAATCATGGATTAATAAACATAGAGGAAGTCATAATACTCTCAATGGTCACTTGACAAGCAGCAGTTGGGTATGAACATGTTAATGTGGTGAAAAGGAATGCCACCAACTGTTGTCCTTCTCCATGGAGAAACATCCTTCAACCTAACCACTCTCCCTTCCCCATCATCTTCAAGGGATGTCATTCGGCTTCCCTGGCCACCACGTGCCCCTCCCTAACGCGAATCGGGGTCTGATTGAATAGTGTCCGAGGAACCATGACAAGAAATGAAGCTCCTGAGTTTAATATTTTCATCAATCAAGAACAAAAGTTAGAGGTTCGAACCTCTAACTATAAGTTGAGTGAAGTTGAATTGAAGATTTATATTATTAAGAAACTGTAAGCTGATCTGGTTGAACGAATACCGACCATGTTGATGTTTTTGTGGCCTTGTATTCTGTGCTCCCTCACCATTAAGAGGTTGTCTCAGTATATATCGTCGGCGTAGGAATCGAAGTTAAAGTTTGGAACTGAACGTTTCACGACAATCTGGTCACAAAACATGGGACAATTCAACCTCGCACAAAAAGTTTTCAATATCAACTTGCATGTTGCGAATTAGACTTCAAAACCCCTTTTTTAGTTTTATTTTTTGTTGGTTTGAGGCGGGGATTGCCCCAGCGTCCTCCCCCCCCCCCAACCCTCACCAACCCCTCTCAGTGATTCCGCTGCTGGTTCAGTCAATAATTAAAGGAAAAAAGGAAATTAAGCCCAATGTTTCCAGAATTGTATTTTGTCGGTGAATATTAGTTCCCAAAGTAAAATCATTAACACTAATTTTTTACACCCACAAAGGACAAAAGTGCATAACGCCAGTGTTTAAACCCCACCAAGCCTTGTCCCATCCAGACTAACTTATTAGAGCTCAGTCTGCAAGTCGGTGCTCACTTCGAACGCCCCTACCCGCATTCGAGGAGTGGACTCATCGTCCTAGAGTGTCTAACAGCTAAAACTGACTTAATGTCGTACTTATTCGATGTAACAGTTTATGATTATCCAACCTGTAACATGAAATATGCATATTCGTCATTTCTGTAACCAATACCTTAAAACAATCGAACTTTTGCAGCCATTAACGCCCTGGAGGAAGTAATCCATAAAGGAGCGTAGCAGAGAAGCTAATAATTTTCTGTCTAAATTTCATTGTCCAATACTGTACATAATTATGATACTATGAATGGGACTTAATGACAACTTGTTTTCCGATTCGATTTAGTGAAGTCATTAAGTTAAAAAATTGTAACACAGTAAAGGGCTTTATTTTTTATTTTCTTGGTTTCTGCCAAGTTCTTGAGTTGTACTTTCTCAATTATGTGTTATCGTGTCAAACGATTCTGGAATTAATTTCGTGTACATATAATTCTGTTTCAGTACTCGTTCATCAACAGAACTGCAGAACCTTGTATATCAACTGAAGACTACTCAAATTGTATAGAGGAATGTTTTCTCCAATACACCGCAAAAAAAGGGGTTGTCAGGTAAAATATTCATGTTCGTAACTGGTGAAATGCACAAATAGTTATAAGGAGCAAACCGAAAATGTGGCATGTAATGGCCAATAGTTAGACATTGGGCACCAGATGAATTAAGATTTATTCGGCAACACTAAATCCGAATTTGATTGGTCCCAAGTAGGATGAATTCAAAATGGAGTACATAAAAACATATATTTTGGGCTTTTAGTTTATAAACCATTGATTGTATTGAAAACAAACTAGTTACAGTTAATACTCAACAGTAAATTTTCTTCAAAAAAGACACATTTAATGTAAAGAAAGGATTTTTACATATTTAATATAAACTATCCTTCTGATTCACATTCATCTTTCGTGTCTTATTACGTCACGGTAATTGTACAATTGCGTATAACTATATGTTTATTGCCGGAGTGTAGCGTAGCCTATAACGGACACCAAATTGCAAAATGTTGGTTGGTAGGTTGCACTTCTGTATTCTGGGTGGAGCCCAAATGAAGGGTCGGATTGTAATGAAATTTGGTACGTAGCTTGAAACTCCTAAAAGTATTGGTGAGTTAGAATTTACTGTAATTCGTCCAATTATTATGGAAGAAATTATAGTGTGTGAAATTAATTTCCAACACTCACCATTGTAAATTTAGAATCCCCTGGAATCCTGTATAGTACAATATTCATTCTTAATAATGCAAATCGAAGTAGGCATGGAATCACCATGAAATACCCTTCAAGGCCCCCCTCCCCCATGTGTCTCCTTCCTGAGGCTTGACCAAGAAATTCTTGCAAATCGAGCTAAAAACGTGAAATTTGGTACACAGTCATTTTAGTAGTACAAATCGAACTAGACATGGAACCCCCATGAAATGCCCTCCAAGAGGCCCCAGCGCCTCCCCCCGCCTCCCCCTGAAGCTTTACAGACAAATTCTTGCAAATCGAGCTTTAGCATGAAATTTAGTAGACAAGTCATTCTTAGCAGTACAAATTTAACCAATCATGGAATTCCTCTTGAAAACCACCCAAGGGCCTTTACTTCCCCCACCCCCAGATGTTCCCCCTGAGGCTTGACCAACAAATTCTTGAAAATCAAGCTAAAAGTACGAAATTTGGCACAGAAGTCATTCTAAGCAGTCCAAATCGAACCAGTCATGGAACACCCAACGAAATACCCTCCAATGGATCCCAGTCCCCTCCATGAACCCCCTGAGGCTTGACCAACAAATTCTTGCAAATCAGGTTAAAAGCATGAAATTTGGTGCACAAGTCATTCCTAGTATTACAAATCGGATCAGCCACGGAACCCCATGAAATACCCCTCCAAAGGCCCACGTGCACCCCTTTCCCCCTCCCTGTGGCTTGATGAATAAATTGTTGAAAATCGAGCTTAAAGCATGAAATTTAGTACACAAGTCATTCTTAGCAGCAAAAATCGAACCAGCCATGGAATTCTCAATGAAAAACCCCTCCATGGGGCCCAGCAGCCCCTTTTTTCGCTCCTTGACGCTTGGTGAACAAATTCTTGTAAATCGAGCAAAAAGCATGAAATTTGGTGCACAAATCATTCTTAGCAGTACGAATCGAACTAGTCGTGGAATTGCCCATTAAAAACACCCAAGGGGCCCCAGCACCCCCATTCACCCCCTGAGGCTTGGCCAACAAATTCTGGCAAATCGAGCTAAAAGCATGAAATTTTGTGCACATGTCATTTTTAGCAACACAAATCAAATCAGCTGTAGAAGTCCCATGAAATACGTCCAAGGGCTCCCCAGCATCCCATCTCTGCCTTCTCCCTCAGGGTTACCAACAAATTCTTGAAAATCGAGCTAGAAGCATGATAAGCAGTACGCAAGTCATTCTTAGCAGTACAAATCCAACCAGTCATGGAACTCCCCATGAAAGTCACCCAAGGGTCCCCAGTCCTTCCATGTCCCGGAGGCTTGCCCAACTAATTTTTGAAAATTGAGCTAAAAGCATGAAATCTGGAACACGTCATTCCTAGTACCACAAAATCAAACCAGCCATGAAACCCCCATGAAAAGTGCTTCAAGGCCCCCAGCACCTCCTGGCACCCCAAAATGCCACCCCCTGAGGCTTCACCAACTAAGTCTTGCAGATCAAGCTAAATACATGAAATTTGGTACATAATATAGTTATTATTAGCAGCACAAATCGAACCAGCCATGGAATCGCCCATGAAAAAACTCTCAAGGGACCCCAGCACCCCTGTGTCCCTCCGTGATGCTTGATGAACAAATTCTTGCAAATCAAGCTAAAAGCATAAAATTTGGTACACAAATTCTTAGCAGTACGAATCTAACCAGTCACGGAACTCCCTATTAAAGACATTCGAGGACCCCCATGCACCCCCTGAGGCTTGACCAACAAATTCTTGCAAATCGAGATAAAAGTACATGAATCGAGATGAAATTTTGTACAAAAGTCATTCTTAGTGGCACAAATCAAATGAGCCATGGAAGACCTATGAAATACCCGCAAGGGCCCTCAGCGTCCTCCCTCTGCCAACAAATTCTTGAAATCAAGCTAAAAGCATGAAATTTGGCTTTTAACTTTTAGCTTTATATCCACTTAACTTGCCCAACCCAAGTTTAAAAAGTTCAGGATATTTTGATTCATTTTCTTTACATTTAACTTTTGGTTTTACTACTTTCTCAATTAAACAAGTTTTAACACAGTATGTAGTGTTGCAAATCCAAAAATTCATCCCTTTTAATCTTGAATTTACAGATCCAATCTTTTCCAAGCAATGCAGGTCTTTGGTTACCTGATACTATCACGTCAACATTTTGAGTTAAATCTCCGATTTGAACTTTTACATTAATAATACCAAGCATACTATCAGCCTCGCCATTGTCCTGTTTCACGGCGAAACCACACTGTTGTAATTTACATTACTCGTACAATGCAACCGAAATGATAGTTCCTTCACAACCACTGTCTAATTGCAATGACAATTTATTTCCATTAATAATGCAATGCACCCACCATTTAGCAGCCTTAATGTACTTCGTCGTACTAGCAACATTTACGCTTAGTGTGTTGTTGGAAAGATAATCGCTCACTCTCTCAATTTCAGACCTAGTTTCACTTTCAGATTCAGCTGTAGATGACTGGTTATCACGCTGCAAATTGTTAACCATTTTGTAATCGTGTTTAACTTTAGTTTTCCTGTAAACTTTTGTCTTGAGTAATGGTGCTTCAGGTGCCGATACCCATCTACGATCATCACTAGGCTGTTGATTGGCAGCTTGCAATTGCATCCAATGTACTTTCTTGTGGCAACGCCCACAAAAACACGCACCTCGAGCGGATATGTCCGGATTTTCCGCAACATAAACACCGGATGCTTGTGCTTTGTTTCCATGCTAGAATTAAATTTGTGCTTAACAATATTAGTTGCTGCCACCCCCCCCCCCATTTCGAGTTGGTCGACAGTTCCTGCCTCGAGCGATAATGTCAATACCATACATATTCTTTAAGCACTACAGTATTTTTAAGCAATTCACACTGTAATTCTGAATGAAGTCTGCCAATTAGGCGGCACAAATATATCTTTATTTGCTTATTTGTTTATATATTTGACTACACTTGGTCATCGTTTTGAGTGCTGAAATGTAATCACCGACCGACCGTTTGTTTGTTTCATCTACAAAAAAATTAAAAGCTCTGACACAATACTTGGGCAGGGTTTACGGTCATTTAATACGTACGGCCTTGACTAAATCATCGTGTCTCGTTTCACTAGGCGAATCAGGGGCCAAAATGTTTAAAATACGTTTCGAATATTTAATGACCAACTGGTGTCATTAAAACATCGACACCGTCATCATCCGTGATCTTTTTGGTCTTAAAAAAATAGGCTAGTAATTGAGTATACTTTTCTCCCAAGTGTCTAACTCATTACCGAATCGTTCCAATAAACCACTTGGTTTCGCGAGGTCTCCCACTTCTATTTCGCAATCGACAATGGATAGAACAAATTAATCAAGCAAGTTAAGTACCATGTTAACAATAATGGATCAAACCATTTAAATTCAAGGTTAAATAATTAACCACGAAACGTCAAGTTACTCCTTAAATAAAATTCCTATTAAATTCCTAATTAATTTAATATTAATTTGGTTCCCCACCCGAATTCTGTTTTACTAGCCCAATAATCTATTCGAAAACAACCATTTATTTGCTTTCAATAAATTATATTGCATTCAAAAACACAGTTTACCAAGTTTATTAGCCTTTTAAAGTATTGGAGTAGCATTCAAAAACAACAATTTACTAGCCTTCTATAATTTGTATGGCGTTCAACAAATCAACTAACTACGTTTTCAACAACTCGCCTATTTAAATAATTTAAATACTAACAAATGTACAAACTTACTAACACGAGTGGCTTTCCACAACACACAAAGCAGAAACGTACACGGCAAAAATGCAACAAACAAGGTTTCCAGTCTTGAAACCGGACACCAGAAATTATCGTGCATGCAGCACTATAAGCATTTTATGACTAATTTAATCGCGTTTTATTTGCTGCATTTCCTCTTTCTAGTATGGGAGGTGTACCAGCACCTTTGCGTTGCAAAGGACATGACCTTGGTAAAATTATTCTTAAAATGTTCATAACACACAAGATTAAACAAAAACTATCAGTTACAAAATTACTAAACCTACATCCCACCATAAACTAGAAATTAACAGTCACCTCAAGCTGTACAAAACAGCAACAAAGTTAGACATTTAAAATAAATTATCCTTATGGATGACGAACTATTTTCCAATTAGTGAAATTCGCTTACCGTCAAACAGAAGCTGGAGTAGGACAGGTAAGGAAATTTAAAATTAATTTATGTAACTAATCACAACCTCGTTGCCATTGTGTAAATAGGCCTGTGTGGCCGAGTAGCCTATTAACACAGAACAGACATAATATAACCAGCAGGGGAAGAGATATTTATTCAACGATCAACATAGGTTTGCAAAACATTGGTAATGCAAAACGTCCCACTGCTATGAGTCTAGGTACAAAAGGTTGTAAGATGAAAAAAATGTATATCAAAGGCTCGGAAAAGTTTACTTCTAGAACAAATAAACTTATTAGCTTGTTATGTATATTTTTATGCCTCACAACTCTTTTTGGTTACAATCATTATAGTGGTGGGTCATTTTTCACATGCATCGTTTTTGAGTCGATCATAATTTATATACCATTCACAGCAAAAATGCCAAACATTCATAATTAATTCCTACAAATAAGTTGCAACAAATACTTTTAGCTAGACATGGTCGGCATACATAAACGACATAATCGTAATGTGGCTGCAGACGATCATGGTAATCATGAACTGTGTTTACATTTTTTTAATGTTTTTTAAATTGTTTCGGACGTCAGTCATGCTGCCGATAACCTGTGTTGCTTGCGTGAAGGTCATTGTGAATGCGTATTGTTTTGACGAAAACTTGTTGTGGTGTCTGGTAGGTGTCGCAACCGATCTACGTCGCCCCTCTTGCAAGCCCTTTGTCTTCCAATTCTATTGCGTGATTGGTGCATAAATAATTAGCGTCTGATACGGGACATTCGCTAGGCTTGCGCGTAGTAAGTTTACCGCGCTCTTCGTTGTTGTTGTCTCAGCCACCAATGGATTAACTCGTGTGTGTTACGGCACCCGCTGCTATTTGGATTATTGTGTTTGTGACCGCGAATTTGTTGGAATATTGTTTATTTTGGAATATTGTTTATTGTCACCTGACCCTGTCTCTGTTAGCAAGCTATGGAGCTAACAGAACAGTGACGCGATTGTTGTAATTGTGTTTATTTTAGGCGCTTTCCCGGCCGGGAAATTTAGGCACGTTTTGACGCTCATGTTGTGTGAATCGCAAGTGCCGCTACTTTATTGGATTACCCGCCAACGCCGCTGTATACTTGCGGCTTATGAAGAATAGTTTTCTGACAACTATTAATGTCAGATAGTCCTTCGACTTCCATGCCCCGTTTTGAAGGTAAGACAAACCATTGATGCTTTGCTTTGACTGCCGGATTTGATTCCCGTTCCTAATCCCGCCCCAACAACATGGTGCTTCAGAGCCGGACGCAATTTGGCACCGAAGAAATTACATCTATTGTCCTCGTTGTGAACTATTGTTTTATTGCTTAGTGTTGTTCTGAACTGTGTGAACTATTGTCTTGTTGTTTTTTGCTGCTGTAGTGATGTCTCAAGCTGAGGATAGGAAGGTGCGCTGCAGCGACAGAGCCAACAAAGGTGTTGCCCCGGAACGTTTTGGTGAATGGGACGACGACACGAACACTTTGGCAACTTTGTTCAGAAACTGTGCAGAACAGGGTGTTCGGGGGGGGGGAGGGGGCGGCTTCCCGCTAAAGACTGGAGATGGCCGTGCTAAGAGTAATGCCAGCGTTCACAGTGAGCGAAGCGTGCACAGCTCTAGGTCAGCACAGTCAAAAATGAGCCACCGAGTGTTTCTGCAATAGAAGCTCGAAGCTGAACTGCGGGCACAGGAAGAAATCTTACAGTTGGAGTCAAAACAGCTCGAGGCACAAAAGTTGTTGATCAAGAAAAAATTGGAACTTGAACATGCTATCATCTCGGTTGAAGAAGAAGGCTATACTGATTCTCTGTCGTCGCAGGGGGGCGGTCACGATTATGACAGTGTCGCTGATGGAAGTACACATGATAGCGTGCAGGGTAGTGTCCACAGCTCCATAAAGGTATCGACGTGCCTACGTGGTATTGATAAGGCCAAGCAGTTGACACCTAAGGATGCGGAGTGCAAGACTCCTGACTTAGCTACAAGTGCTATTGAACAACTTGCCAGTGCGATCACCGAAGCATTAAAATCTGTGATGCAGCGTCCGCAAGGCCAAGAGATGAAGAGTTTCATCGCCCGACATTCGACAGGAAAAGAGCTTCCGCCCTTTAGTGGTACACCGGAGGAGTGGCGTAATTTTATTGCCCAGTTTAGACAAACCACTAAGTTTGTGATTTTAATGATATTGAAAATATGGCGCGGCTGCAGAAGGCATTAAAGGGAACCGCGAATGAAACCAATTCATGCATTCATAATCGTACCGGAAAATGTCGAACGCATCATTTGAACTTTGGAAAGACGGTTCGGAAGGCCAGAGTACATTGTGGAATGTCTGATTGATAAAATCCATAAGACCCATGCACCAAGGGAAGATCAATTCGAGACTTTGATTGCCTTTGCCGACGCAGTCCAAAATCATGTCAATTTAGGTACTCTAAAGTGTAAAAATCACTTATGCAATCCACAGCTTTTGAAGGAAGTCGTGGGCCAGACACCTTGCGCATTTACGGTTGGACTGGGCCAGACACCTTGTTAAGACACCTGGTGAAGCCGATTTGAAGGTACTTGCCGTTTGGTTGGAGGAAGTCTCCAATGCCGCCTGCCGGGTTAGAATTGCTAAGTGCCCAATGCTGTCAGTGAAGAGTCTTCAAGGAAGGCAGTTGACAAGCGTGCCGACTCTGTGACAGGCAAAAGGAAAGAAACGGTACTTTCTACTACTGCCGAAACCCAGCCGGAAGAAAGTGCGGAAATTGACGAATGCTTGTTCTGTCACAACGCCAACCACGAGACCACAAGCTGCCAGAAGCTGAAGAATGAGGAAGTCAAGGCTCGTTTCGTCGAAAGCGGGCGAAGGCACAGAAGGTCTATTTCGTATGCTTGAGGTTGAATCATCGGACCAACCAGTGCCCGGCGAAGACAGCCTGTGACACGGAAGGTTGTGAAAGGTTCCATCACCCCCTATTACATTCCTCTTCGACGAGGCATGTACAGTTAGTTTGGTAGACGAATGGACAGCGAGTGCCATGGGGGCGACTGGTCTGAAAGAAGCGCTCACCATGCATTGGACGAATGCTTCTACCAAGCGTGTGGCCAATTCTAGGAGAGTGACTCTAGGAATCGTTGGTGGCGAGGGTGAGAAGCATTCGGTCAAGCATGTGAGAACTGTCAAGATCCTGATGTTGCCATCACAGTCGGTCGATGTGGCAAAACTTGCTACGAAGTGGAAGTACCTCCAGGACATAGAACTTCCCGAGTTGAAGGATGCCAAACCCACCATTCTGATCGGCCAAGACAAATGCAATTTGATCATCGCCAGGGAAGTCGTTGAATGCCCGAAAATGGTTCAGTACTGTCGCGCACCAAACTGGGTTGGGTCACCCATGGACCAAACTGGGTTGGTTCAGTTAGAGGGCAAGTCAACGAGGTGAGCCTGCAGATTTGCCACTGGGAAAGTGACGAAGAATCACATATATTAGTGAGGAAGTCAGTGAGCTGTGAAGTCGTCAGAGCGCAAGTCCCAATGAAGACTCATTGGTCTGGTGAAGACACCAGAGATGAGGTATTTTTTGAAGCCACTACTCAGCGTATCGGCAACAGATGGGCGACAGGACTGCTGCGGCAGCAAGCCGATTCTACGCTGCCAAAAGTAGAACAAACATCTTATCAACTGTGAACTCCAGTGAGCGCAAGATGGTTCGTAGGCCAGAGTTTGCAAAGCAGTATGAGGAAGAGACCGACGAGCATGTGAGCAAAGGACACGACACGAATCTTGATCCCAAAGAAACGCAGCGAACTGGAGACAAGACATGGTATCTACCACACTTCAATGCAATAAATATACTTAGGCTAGGGAAGATACGCCTTGACTGCAAAGCTGCTATCAAGAGTGAGGGAGACCGCCTGAACGAAGTGTTGCTCAAGGGACCTGACCTTCTTGGTTTACGTCCGGGAATACTGTGCAAGCTATGCCAGCATGAGATCGGATTCAGCACATGTCACAGGGAGACGACATTCCAAGAACGCATCTATGAAAACGGCTTGTCTACGCAAAGACTCCTATGGTGGGAAGTGGATCATGACAAGCCGACCGACGTCGTGGGAATGCAAGTGCTGGTCTCTGGTGCTAAATGTTCGTCAAACTCAGAGCAGTTTGGGAAGAACAAAATTGCAACTGGCTCCCCGCAAGAGTTCCCAGATACGGCGCAGGTCAAAGTCGAACTCTATGACGTACACAAATATTTGGACAGAGCCCACTCTGGCGACGATGCAACAAGATCAATCACCGATGTGGTTGTGGTGCACTGGAGAGGAGGCTTTGGTATTTGCAACTGGGTATGTAATTCCAGAGAAGTGCTACGCCGCATCCAATATTATGAACACGCCTATGGGAATTGAACTGTCCGATGCGTTACGTTTTCCTGGGTGGCCCTAGCGAATCTGGGAGGCAACTTAGAGGTCACGATTCTGGTGAAGAAGTCGTCACAAAGCCAAGTTTAAGGTGGTCCAAAAAGCTTTAAACGAACTTACCCAAGTCAGGATCGAGGAAGTTCTAATCTTGCAAGGAATCATGTGTCACATGATTCCCCCTCTGCTTCGCATACGGGGGGAATCTGGGGGAATTGGTGCAATCTATGAAAAGAACACTCTGTGCAACATTGCCTGCAAGAGCCCTGTGCAAAGATGTCCTGCGGACTTTATTTGAAGAAACCGAGCTCAGTGAAAGCAGCTTTCCTCCTGGTTGTGACTCTGTGAGTATGGACGACTCTAAAACGCTGGCTCCAAACCAGCTCCTGATTTGTTCGTCAAGTGGTTGCAGCCCCCCGATTGCCTCGCGTTCACGGACTTGTGCCTTTGATCACAGCGGTGTGCTGTCCGAAGACTGGCTGACCAATTCGAGAGGAGGTGGCTCAAGGAGTACCTACCGATGGAACGGGGGGAAATGGACAATGTTGTGTTCGTGGACGGTGTCAGTCTCCGTACTCCTCGGACACCAAAAAATAGTCACTCAGGCGTACCTGAGCGGTGATGGTCAGGTGTGTGGTGCCAATGAAAGAACTGTGACTGGTGTCTTCCAACGGTCTGTCGCGAAGACCTGTGGACTGGATGTGCTCGCCCGTGATATGTAATAGTTGGTGACCTTACGGGGGGATTATGTTGCAGCGAACGATCGTGGTAATAATGGACTATGTTTACATTTTTTAAACTGTTTTTTAATTGTTTCGGATGTCAGTCGTGCTGCCGATTAACTGTGTTGCTTGTGCGATGGTCGTCGTGAATTCGTATTGTTTTGACGAAAACTTGTTGTTGTGGCCGGTAGGTGTCGCCACCGATCTACGTTGGCCCTTCTTGCGAACCTTTTGTCTTCCCATTCTATTGCGTGATTGGCGCATAATTAATTAGCGTCTGATACGGGATATTCGCTAGGCTTGCGCATGGTAAGTTTACCGCACTTTTCGTTGTTGTTGTCTCAGCCACCAATGGATTAACTCGTGTGTTACAGCAGCCGCCGCTATTTGGATTATTGTGTTTGTGACCGCGAATTTGTTGGAATGTTGTTTATTTTGGGATATTATTTATTGTCACCTGACCCTGTCTTTAGCAAGCTATGGAGCTAACAGAACAGTGACGCGATTGTTGTTATCGTGTTTATTTTAGGCGCTTTCCCGGCCGGGAAATTTAGATGCGTTTTGCCGCTCGTGTTGTGTGAATCGCGAGTGTCGCCGCTTTATTGGATTACCCGCCAACGCCGCTGGATACTTGCGGCTTATGAAGAATAGTTTCCAGACAACTATTAATGTCAGGTTGTCCTTCGACCTCAATGCCCCGTTTTGAAGGCAAGACAAACCATTGTTGTCGTTTGTGATGAACTATGCCTTGACAGCCGGATTTCACTTCTGTTGCGAATCCCACCCCAACAACACGTAAATTGAATTCAATTGCTGTGTTAATTCAAGGTTCTACCGATACAAACCAGTGCATGTCTCGGGGGGGGGGGGGTCTAATCCCACTGTTCCTACGACAGGTAGGAGTGCCTTGTATATTGTGAAATTTGAGTTCAACATTGTAATTGCTCCAAGTCATGGATAAAGGTGTCTTTTAAGTGTTATGGCAGTTTTGCAGGCTAGGAATTACTAAATGATAGCGTACTGAAGTAAGTCCTGATTATTTTTTAGGTTTCCATTTCATCCGAAGAGAGCTAAATTTCGCAAGCCTGCACCTATAACACGTTCTACCCTGACGATAGCAAACGAATGGGATATAATATACAGATGGTATTTTGATGCTAGCATACTTGTTCCATGCAACTGCATACGTAAATGCCAACATCGGAGTTTTTATCTCGGTAAACTTTATCAGGATAATCTGGAATTCTCTGGCCGTGGTTCAGGTTTTAAAATTCTTTTAAAATTCAACAGCCCCATTGAGACGGAAATTAAAGAAGTGCTCATCTATAACTTCATTCAGTTGCTTTGCGACATCGGTGGCAATTCTGGGTTGTCTATTGGTATGTCAGTCTTAACCCTTGCTGAGTTGATTCATGCTGCAAACCAATGCATCCGCTGTAAGAAACATGTACCTAAATTTACATCAACCGATCCCTTGTACATTATTGTACAAAAAACATATAATAAGTTGAATTCATGCTGCAGTATTCATTGCAACGACTCTCCAACGGATTCCAAGGAAAATGGGCGCAAGTGGAAAAAGCGATTGATAACTTTCTTCAGTTTCAGTTTTTTCTTAATTGTAACTGCCATAAGGCTTTCACAGTTCCTGCAACAACCAACAAGAGATGTGCTGGATATTTCCTTTGAATCCTTCCTCATTATCCCATCAATCACAGCATGTACACCACACGACAAAGTGTTAGAACTACAAAGAGATTACGCACTACTAAACAACATAACAGATGTATGCAGTGTGAAGATGTGGGATTTAGTGAACATTAGGAATGTCAACGGAGAAGACATCTTGGATTTTTGGAAAACAAAACCTGTAAGTGATTTATAAATATTTCTGCATGCCAACTCGTTACATTACTCGATGCATCTCGTTTGTCTAAACTAAGAAAACTGTAAAATTCAGATATTCTCATAAAAGGTAAAATTGCTTCTACCTAATTTTTCAAATCAGAACAGTAAGAACTGGCTCTGAAGTGTTGCTTCATAGTACTTTGTATGTAAAATAAAGTTAGTTTTCTAATCACCTTCCTTCTTACTGCTACAATGGTTACGTAGTACATGGAAGGAAAATCACGAGATTGGCAATTCTAAAGAATAATAAACCGAGAAGGCAAAACGAATCGTTGAGAACGGTTCTGCTCGATAGCTAAATCAGAGATAGTCTGTTTTCCGTTGTGTTTTTTTTTCAGTAGGACTAATGTGTTATCGCACTTCGCGGTTGAAACGCTTCAATTTGGAACACTTTTGCCTGAGAGATCGATGATCGCTTCGCCCCCGCTGATGCTTGATGGGTAAAGATCTCATGCTACATAGGTCTTATTTTATTGAGTTCCATTTATAAAAATTGAATTTATTATGAAGAAAGATACTGTCGGGTTTATTACTCATAGATTAGTTACTTAGTATTTTACTTTATTGTTTTGTTACTAATATTATTATTTCATTTAATGTTATATTATTTCTATCAGTCGTTCAGTTCAATATGCCAATTTTTATTTTCCTTTAAATGTTCTTGTCACCTCCTCATTGGGGAGAATTCCGGGTTCTGTGTTTGTGCCTGCAAGTTGCACTACTACGTCACTCGTATGCTGAATTGATGTCACGCTGCTGCTAGTTACTGCAGGCTCACGTCGTCTGATCACCGCCGTTGTTTTTCACTAATTTTCCTGAATGCAACTGTCCACAACTTTATACAGCTAAGATGGTCTTTTTCAACATCCTTGATTTGAGGTAAATGAACTAATATTGATTTTAGTCAATTAACAATACCCATTACGAACACTCTTTGCTTTGTTGACGCCTAAGGCATCAGGGCGTGACTTACGTGTTAAGGCGGGGTTTTGCCAAAGTGAACCAATTGATCTATGCTGTTGAGAGTTTTGGATTTATCAGTCAAGTTTATTGGGACCAAATTGCAAAAGTTCGCGGTTATGATTCGAAGCGTAGCCTTAGGGCTCGTTTACGCAACGACAGTTTTCTCGCTCACTAGCTTTTACTTGATCAATACTAAATCTGATGGCTGCTTCTCGCCTTTACCGGAGTATGCGGCTTTCGAGTTGTCTATGTGCATTAGTAACCTTGGCAACGATGCAGACGCAAATCTTCTCCTCGTGCCTCGTAACACGGCGTACGATGCTTGCAACATTTGATGACAACAAGAAAACAGTTTTTACTGCAGTACAAGACCACGGAATGTTTTTTGTATGCCAGCAATCGATTGTTTGTCTTCGATTCGATGGCCACGAAGTGGACGCCATGCTGGATTTTGAATTCTCGCTGCGAGAAGCTATGTATTCTGCCGACGTTTGATCATTGCTAGAAGCTGTACTTTGAGGGATAATAGCAAATTTTGGAAATAGCGTGAAATGTCAACAATCTTGTAACAATGTTTAAAATTACTGTAGCACTTTGTTCTTTATTCGTGTTGTTATTTATAATACATATAATTTGTTATCTATTACTGCATTCATTCAGTAGCAACGGAAAATTAATCATAAATAAATAACGGTTGACTAGCAAATAGCATTCGGCGAGCAAGAATGACTTGTTGCGTAAACGCGTCCTTATTCTTGTCCTTTTACGTCCTGTTGCAGTTTGTAAGCCTTAGCTCTTTCGTTATACTGAGGTCCGTTACCTTATGGTGGTAACCTTGCCAAAGCATAGTTGCTAAAATTGCAGTTGTCTACCAATGATTTTCTCGTCAGCTGCTGCTTCCTTCTCATAAAGTCAGGCTATTGTGCCTCGTACTTTTGGATTCAAGAGTTTTGCACGTTAACTCGTATTTTGACCTTGGTCAACCCTGCTTCGCTATAGCCAATTACTCCGTAGGTGGTTTCTCCGGCAAACACCCATGATTTCAGGCAAAGACCTGTAACTTCAAAACTGCAGCCAGCTTTTACCTGATGTCTATTTGTTTAATGTTGAATTTTGGAATAGCTGTTTAAAAGCAATTAATTACGCTTTATTACGGTCATTTGTTGCTGTAATTTATAAGGCGCACCAGCTTACCTTCCCCAACTAAAGGTCTCCTAATACTATTTTGAACGAAACATGCGTCCATCCATTTTGAACTGTGCTACCGCTGAAGAGCAGACCTTGTTTAGTTTTTCTCTTCAGTTCTTCTAATACGCCGCCTACCCCAAGGAATTGAAGCGTTGTAACCGGAACCTCTGCGCTAAAATTAACAACATCCCTTTCTTCTCTCATTCATTGAAATCGCTAAAACTTAACACCCGCCCCCCCCCCCCCCTGAAAAATTCGACAGTGTCTAAAGAATTATGAGGTGTCACCTGACGGGCGGAAGCCCAATATGACATGCAATAAATTGAGGAGTTTAATTTTCAACATATTGTTGAAGGGCTTTTTCATGATAAAACATCAGTACAACAAAAGACAGGACAACTCCCGTGAGTGGCGTGTAGTCACCCACCAAGTTTACGTTCAAGATCTGTTTGTAGTCTGATCGAAAATATGTCGTCTTTTTTGCTGATTTTTGCAATCAATTTTCTTTCTGATAAGTTTGCCTGAACATTAAAGGGCAATTACATCCATTTTGACATGCATATTTGACTTTTGGATCACTTACACAATAACTAAACACAAGAATTGCGGTAAGAATACGTTACGTACGTCCGATATAACAATTTAATTACTGCATCTCCAAAACACGACACGGAGGTCGCCATTGTTTTGCTGGAACGCGCAGAAATTAATGCCGACAGATGGATCTCTTCGATTTCGACACGCAGCCGATTGAGATAGCTGTATTGACTGTGAGGAGCTCAAGCGTATAACGGCCTTAGCTGGCCATTACACTTGACGCTTGAGCTCCTCACAGTCATTACAGCTATCTCAATTGGCTCCGTGTCGAAATCGAAAAGTGACATCTGTCGGCATTAATTTCTGAGCATTCCAGCAAGACAATGGCGATCTCCGTGTCGTGTTTTGGTGATGCAGTAATTAAATTGTTATACCGAACGTAATGTATTCTTACTGTAATTCTTGTGTTTAGTTATTGTGTAAGTGATCCAAAAGTCAAACATGCATGTCAAAATGGATGTAATTGCCCTTTAACTTTGCTTGACTGAACTTTGACATCAAAAGCAGTTTTTCTCGTATTTGAGGGTCATAAAATTTAATTACAGCGATGAAAATATGCTTAACAGTAGCATAATTTAATTATCTTTCATTTGCTACTCTCGTCTTTGTCTGAGACTTGGTACAAGATCGTTAGGTGTACATGTACACACACACGCGTATGCACATCGTAAATTGCTTTGATGATGTACATAATAATAATAATCAAAATATAAAACTAAGATGGAGGCATAAATCAAGATGAATTGAGAAAACATAACTTTGATTAGGCAACTAATCATACAGAAAGGTACCTGAAAAACTTTGACATACCAAAATTAACTTTGCATGTACAAACTATCAGGTCATAAACAATGCATGAACAACGATGTCGTCATGAGAACTAACTTTGACGTTATTTTTGAAGTTTTTTTTTGCTTGTTTGAGGGTCAGAAAATCAAGTTACAGTGACGAAAATAGGCTCAACGGAAGCGCAATCTAACTACCTTTCATTTCGTCCTGCTCCCTTCTTTGTAGGTACTATGGCTCAAGTGGAGTAGAGGTATATACCACATACATACGAACGCATTTTGTGCGTTTTTAATTAGGTAGATGTTCCTTAAAAACAAACGGAGGCTTAGTGCTAACTGGTCCGAAATGGGCAGAAACACTTCGTAAAAGTATTGCTAGGTTCTGGTAAGCTAATTTAGAAGCACGCTAGTTCTTCGCCAATCAAGTACAGATGAGTGGCTTTCAATGGCGTCTAATTGATGTTGTTCAATTCATGTTATTATAGTGTATTTACACTAGCCACATCGTTCCCTTTACTTGCACCGGTGGTGTCATCTCACATCGCTAGAGGAGGTTACTTATACACATACTAACTGACTGATATTTCATGCCCAATAAAAGCCTGCACCTATTTGAATAAGAGTTGGATGACTCTTTATTTTGTGACAGTTCGTCTATTATTGTCATCCAAGAGTAATTGTAATTCCAGTATTCTGTCTGCAGTGTCTGTTGGATTTACGCTCGAGAAACATTTGTTGTGGAAACTCTGATACCGATGACGGACATTTCACACCAAATAGAGATCAACAAATTATGAGGGTGTGCATCTTTAAATAAATAAATAATAATAGACGTTGTCGGCCAACAAGCTTACAGCTTTTAAGGGCCCAAGCGGCAGATGTTAAGTGGAAGGTTTTACCATCATCAGGAACAATTGTTTTTTGCCGCAAGAGGGAGGAAACCGGAGTACCCGGAGGAACCCCTCGTGCAACGGGCAGGGAAACAGCTAATGCTTCAGTTACTAATGCTTCAGTTTACTAATGCTTCAGTTCATTAACAAACGTTACGGCCTATAAAATATGGCTGTTTTGTATTAATGTCATCGACTTATAATATCCAGATTGGGTTCCATCTGACACTATCTACATCGATTTTATAAGAGCCTTTGAATCGGTGGTACATCGAAAACTGCTTTTTAAGATCGACGGTTGTGGAATCATTGGAACCATTAGCAGGGCTTGGCTTGCTGCTTTTTTTACTAACTCCCACCAAAAGAGTGATTGTTGAAAAATCTTCGTCTTCCTGGGTTCAGGTTCATTGCGGGGTCCATCAGCGGTCTGCTATCACTCTTGTTCCTGTAAAAAGGAGCCGATACCTTTCTCTTGTAAAAAATAAACAGTGGAGGAGATTTTGTAAAAATTCTCTCAGAGTTCCCCGGGTTCAACAGTTAGTTGTGAAGGCCACGGTTGAACTGACACCAAAAAGCATTCCAACCAAAAGCATAACAACAGTCAATTGCACTAGTAATGATTACTCTCATGGACACCAAATAAGTTAATAAATCATTCACTTTTTATATTTCAAAATAACGCATGAAATTTATGCAGGTTTAAAGGTTTTGATTTAAAAACAGTGTTATAAAAATCAGGAGAGGTCAATACAAATATTCAGTGCCACAATGATGAAAACGCTACAGCGTATAATGGACAGTTCTCCAAAGTCTCGAATCACGGGCGATACTCGGGCAATTTAACCTTCTGGGTAGAGTGTTCGGCATCACGTTACGGAATTTTGAACAATCAAGAGTAGCATAATGCTAATCAAAGTTAAGCCTATTGCTAGTCCTCGCGTAACAGATTATAACTATGGGCATGGTTTCGGAAATTAAGATCAAAAAGAAGAACGGGTGACGAACTTTAGCAACAGGAGTGTTGCTTCACGTTAAGGAAAACATTTACTCGGGGAGAATAGATCGTATTTAGTCATGCCCGGCCAAGACTTTGGTTTTGAACCCATGAACCAACGTTATCAACTCAAGTTGCGGCTTAATTACAGGAGAACGTGAAAAAAACATAATTGGTACTGCAACATACGATACAAAACGAGATTAGAGAACGTTTCGCATAAAATTGTGAAAACCAGCTTCGTCATTCTTCTAGTGATTTGCATACTGAACTATTGTTCTTCATTAGGTTAACGGTGTTCCCCTCAGGATACCTCACGTTAAACTACCGATTGTAATGGCTTCCTAGACATACTAGCAATGGGCAGTAAATTTTAAGGAACTCCATATTACCTCAGTATTGTCCAAAACTCCGGCACAGCTACTACTATGTCCGCATGGCGTGGCTTCCTTTGCAGAGTAACACACAGGTAGAGGCAAAATTAGGGAGGCATTCCTGAGTCTAACCTTCGGGAGAATACCAGTTCAACGGCAAAAATGTATTAACGAACATCAGGTGCTGTCGACTGAACAAGGACCAGGTTAAACGGGGAGAGGGGAATTTGTATGACACGTGATTATGATTTAGGGAAAATCATAATCGCCTGATAAATAGTTATTTAATAAATAAAAAATTGAGATCAAACAACAAAGTTAAAGCAAACCAATATTTTAGTCGTAATAACATAATTTCCAACGGTGTTCAGGTAAGTAACTGTATTTAATGTTTTTTTTCCGGTGATGAGGTTTTACGATGACAACGAGGGATGACGATTAAAGGGTAGGTAGGTAAGTAAAGACGCGACAGAGACACGCAGGTGAGTTAAATACTGAAGTCCATTGAGATAACACACAAGCACCATTTCGTAGGTATGATGAAAAGCAGTAGCGCAACTGCAGTAGGTCGTCGTACCACCATGTTTGATAAGCACGAGATAGCACAATGCGAGCCCTCATCATTAAGTCAGTAACAAGACTAAGACGGTGGGGAGGCTTTACACACACCACAAATGATTGCCGAAAAGTTTTACCGGGTAAATCAAGCTCAATTGCAACATAGCCGGAAGCTGTTACAACTTCGCCGTTGGGAGTTAACACATTTACCTGAAAATGTTTAATTGACATCTGATCACCGAAAGCCGTTACAAAAGCTCTGTCATTGAGCGTGTTATAGCTTCCCGAATTCCTAACTGTCGAAACGATCTCATTAAAAGTCAAGGGAACCAAAGGTTTGAAGCCCACACTAGTTTTGATTCAATATCGATAATGTGAGATTTTATGTCCGGAAAAACTCAGTCATCCTGACTCAGAGTTGAGGAGTTTGAACGTTTACCGCCTGACTTCCTCTGTTTCACGAACCAATGGATTGTTACCGTGATTACTATCCTGATATTCCGGCATTTCAGGGCAAAAACGAGCCGTGTGGCATTGTTTCTTGCAAAACCAGCAGGAAAAATCACGTGCCTGGTTATTATTTCGCCTACCATTGAAATCATGATTCCGTTGTTTTTGAGAAAGGTTTCATGAGGTGGAAACATGATGATTAACGTTAACAGGAAAGTTTTGATTTTCGTTTTCTAACGGGGGAATGAAAGTACTCTGACTTCCTTGGTTTGGAAGAACTGCAAAATTTTTAAAACTTTGATTGGAAGAAAGACAGGAAAACTTTGGTTTACAGGATATTAACCTGGAGCGGGAAAATGAGCACTATGTACGATTGGGTCATGAATTTGTAGCTGTTGCATATGAAGATTCATCTTTATAAGATCATCTTCCCTTAAAGCGGCTTGCATGTATTTATGCATCCTAGTTCCAAGATCTGGAAGTTCAGAAACTGATGAAAAACTTTGCGAGGTAAGCATGGCCTTAATTGCCGGAGCAAGATTTGCAAATACAATAATACCAAAACCCCATAAGGGTAAAGGGGACCAAACAAGTTTTGGCCACAGAAAGTAGTGATATCAGAGCCAAAATGGCTGCTATCAAGTTTGTGGTCCGAATCGTGATCACTCAAGCTTAACTGACAACACCGAGGTGTCAGTTAAGATTGAGTGATAAGGGTTGGGACGAAAAACTTGATGACAGCCAACGTGGCTCTGATATCACTACTAACTACTTGCTATGGCCAAAACTTGATGGGTCCCTTTACCCTTATGGTTTTTTTGGTATGATATCACCCCTTTTGATCGTTTTATGGTTTTGCTTTAGTGTAAGTCTTCATTGTGAGCTCCTTATGAAAATATTGTAAATCGTTTCTTTAACAGCCTGGAGAAAATCGTAACTTTGCCATAATTATGGACGTTGATTAATTATGTTTCCAATAAAGTGGACGTTGTATTTATTTGATAAAGAACTGAGCACGATTAAGTTAGTTTTCCTTTAGTTTAGGTTTATCTAGATTATTTTTCTGATTTTTTGTTGTTCAAGGAGCGGTAACGCTGCAGGATTTTCTTCCCCATAAACAGTTTAGTAAACGATGGTGTAATTTATTTATTTTAGATAAGTTACAATTACAATGTATCACTTCGATTTAATTTTGAAACGGAAACAATAACTTACCGAGTCTGCATTGTTAGTCGGCTATAGAGAAAAATTATTTTGTTAACAGATGGCGTGTTCCCAATGTTCACGAAAATAGCACTACAAATGATAACAATCTTTGGATTTAAAACATCCCCAAATGTCAAACCATAAAAGGCACCTATTGGAGTCAAACGTAAACTGAATGTCAGATTTCAATTTTATCTGTCGCACAAATTATTTTATCTGAGTGTAATTAGCTAGTAGTAAGTAGTAGTAGCTAGCACGAAATCAACGATGTTTTAGTATCATTATCGTATTGAAATCCTTTTCGCACAGCTCTGAAACAGGACTTTCTGTTGTCTATTCAGTAAACCCCGTCGATTGTTACAATTTTCAAACCTTTCTGTCGCATTATTATTTAGTATTCAGTACCAATGACTACTCGCTACTCGCTGATATGCTTATACTCGTTATCCGACAGGAGTTTCCTGTTTACAGTACTGTGCTAATTGGCCGAGTTGAATTACCGACTTAGTAACCTTGGTTAATGCTGCGTGTTGCCCTTCAGCTACTGTACTGCCGTTGCATGCAAAGTTGTGAGTCATGTGACCTGATCTACCCAGGGCATACACTATTGTGTGATGTGTAGTATACTGTAGTACGGTTGGTTCGTACACTTGGACGTGACAGTAGTTAGGTGCATACAACTGGATACGTATCACTTGATACAGTTTGTTCTTTTTTTATTCGCTTCGTTCGATACCACTCGTTCTTTTTGTATTTTATAACGACATGCCACACATGAACCTACACCATCGTATCTATATTATTAAATGGTATTACCAAATCGATATGATATCAAACGTTTTGGTGAGGTGGCAGGCTACGTATCTTCAGCCACCTCCATGCCGGTCTACAGGGGCACATTTGGTGGAGAAATTTGAAACCACTGTACAGGTTCAGTGGAAAATCAACATAAGGGCCATTCTGGCCATAAACGAACGGCACGAACGATTGAAAATGCCGCCGAGATCCACCACGTGTTGATTGATGAATCAACGACATCCCAGCGTCAGTTGGAACGGCAAACGGGTGTGTCACTGCCTTCAATTAATAGGGTGATTAAGGAAGTAGGCTTGAAGATGCACCGTACACGGCGTATCCACGCCTTAAACGAAGATGATCCTGAATGACGCATTCAGTTCTGCGAGGAATTCCTAGATTTCCTTGCAGATGATCAACAGAACGTGGAAAGGATATTATACTCCGATGAAGCCAAGTTTCATCTGAATGGCAGAGTTAATCGTCACAACTGCATATTTTACAGTGATGACGACCCACGTCCCACACGTCACTATGGCGGCATTCACGCCGTCACCTGGCATCGATGTTTGGTGAGATATGTGAGCTGGGGGGGGGGGGTCATTGGACCATCTTCCTTGATGGAACAATCAACGGTGCAGTATATCGTCAGCTGCTATAAGACAGGAATCTGCGAGCTGTACGGGAAAAGTGTCCCATAGATATTATTTTCCATCAAGACGGTGCATCACCGCACTATGCAACACAGGTGTGAGACCTACTTGATGACCAATTTCTCAAGTAGTGGGAGGAGTGGGAGGAGGGATTGGATTGTAAAAAGGAACGCATGTGGCTTGGTAGAAGAGGTGCGATGGAATGGCCCGCACGTTCGAACGATCTTATGCCTATGGACTTTAGTGTCTAGGGAATGGTATTGGATTTGGTGTACATTCAACCAGCCCCGGATATTGCAACACTGCAGGTTCTCATTACTGCTGCATTTGAGATGTTTACTCCTGACATATACAGGAGAATATGCTTAGGTTTGGAAAGCAGATGTGGTGAGTGTATCGTTGCAGGAGGAGCGCAGTTCGAGCACCTCCGTTCGTAATTCAATCACCTGGAACATCTTGATGGACTTAATTTACGTTATAATTTGTTTAAAACAAAATGTCAAACGTCAGCCTTCTAGAGGTTAGCCTATCTGGCCCGACAATGGGACGGGGGATCGTGGCTAAGTTCCCCCCCCCCCAGGGTTCCACATGCACGTTTTCTTTTGCTTTATTATTATTTGATATCTAGGAATTGCTCACAGAACTGAATGTGTCGATCGAGATCATCTTCGTTTAAGGTGTGGATGCTTTCCTTTTGCGAATTGTTATTTGAAATCCAAATACTGTAAATGCATTTATTTAACTATTTTGTTTGAAGGCCAAATAAATGCTTTCTTGTTTCTTTCTATTTGAAATTAAAAAATTAATGCACATATCGTTTGTTTTGTTCCCCCCCCCCCCACCAACCAGGGTTGCCACGTGCGTTTGTTTCGTTTGCATTTTTATTAGGAATTCAAATCCGTAAAAGCCTTTATTTTAGTTATTTTGCTTTAGGGCCAAATAAATGTTTCTTTATTGCCAAAACATATTAACCTGTTTATTTAGCATTACATTGTCCCCAATGTCATGTTCCCCTGGAGGTTTCTTCCGGTGCGCAGGCGCCTGCTTGCATGTCCCACTGCGCATGTGCGGCGCAGTCCTCCCTTATAAAAAGAAGAGCGTGGACGCTTTCAGCATTCATTTTCCTCCAGAGGTCTCTAACGCCACCTCACTTCGAGGTTCCCTGCCTTTCGCACGGAATTTGGATTCAACCGAAGATGGCTGCCGCTCCCGAAGTTCCCGCTTCATTGGCTGCTTTTACTCCCTTTGCCCTTGGCAACCGCTGGGTTTCCGCCCTCGATCTTGCTGCCGCCAGACCAATCCTTCTAGCGTCGTTCATCGATGCTCCCTTTACCGTTGAAAACGCCCTTTCGGAGTCTCCTCTCCAGGCTGGTCAACGCACCCCACCTGCAGCACCCATGGACCTCTCGTCCCTTCGTTATGACTTACAACTTACGAAGGACAACTATCGTATAACAAAAAAAATCGCCGCCGTGCTACGGACGCCTCTCGCTCGCCTGCCTTGGATCTCTCGTCCAATTCTTTGCGAAGGGGCCGCAGCGTCACACGTAGTGAAGTCCAAGACATCGTTCATGACGCCATCTGAAAGATGAAGGACAATCCGATGCCTCCGCCATCGTGTACGTCTTCCGCTCGTCATGCCCGTACTCACGATTGGGCCGCCTCGACTTCGAGCCAGGAAAGCCACAAGCGCGGCACCACTTCTCCTCCTGGTGCCTTCAAGAAACGAAATACCGTCATTCCTCCCACAACCAAGGAACCTCTGGTGCTGGACCCACTCCTAATACTGGTAACCTTAGCGGTCCCTTCGTCCGCCATTCTTCCAACGCCCGAAAGACGAATTCACTTTCCGGACGACTCGGCCAATGACCCGACTCTGCCACATGCAGCGCTACTGAAGACATACTGAAGACGTACCAGACTGTTTTTTATTCAAGCCATCACAGTCAGCTGACGCCCCAGTCATCAAGCGGTGGCCTGAAGACGGGGCCTGGCTTTGGTCTCGTGACAAGTACTCCAAGCCTCGTAACCTTCTCGGCCAATCTACAACCCTTCTACGTGCCTCTTTCGGGACGAAGGCTGCCTCCTTGAAAAAGGTGACCCCCCTCATCCTCGACAAGAAACCACCGGCCCCCACGTGCCCGCTATGAAAATAGCTTCTTTCGCCCTCTCAGGGATGGTGCTACAAACCCACACAATTTTGACACGTACTCCAAATGCGAATTTCTTTGCGGGGAGATCAAGATGGACTTCGGCACTGCTCTCTCCATCCCTAAGAAAGCAGAAATCCCGACCTACGTTCTCTATGAGAACGACAAATGCCTTCGGCTGAGCCTTCGAGCTACTTCTCAGGCCGACGTCCTCAACACAGCTGTCAGGGCCTTGTGTGAGAAACTCTCCACAGACGCAATCACGGAAGAGATATGCAACCTTTCGTCCCTGATCTCTCAACTCTTCCTGAAAGCAAGCTTCGAAACCTACCACGCCTTAAATTGGACAACCAGGGCCCTTTTCATCAATACCCTCCTTCTCCGAAAAATAGCCCTTTCGTCCGCAAACAACCTGAACGTCTCCACGCAGCATCGTCTCCGCAACCAACCCATTCACGAGTCGGACACCCTCTTCTGTGGTCTCATTCCGACCCTAGCTCCACACTTGGACATCTCAAGGAAACCAAAACACAAATCACAACCTTCATCCAACTGTTCCTTTCAAAAGAACAAGCACCTCCATTCCCGTCCTCCACCGGACGACTGGACCAAGGCCACACCTACATCACCCTCAGTCCGATCGAATGAAATCTCCTCCTTTCAGCCAAGAAATCAAAAGCCCTTTCGGCCCGACCCTCTTTGCTCCCGCTTCGGTCAACGCAATCAGCAGAAACGAGCCGCAATCCCCCCCCCCCTTTCCTGCCTACCCGTCGGTGCAAGACTCCGTCACTTCTTTCTGCCCCGGCAAGAACTCACCCACAACACGGACGTCCTTTCAATCATCAAACATGGCTTTCGGCTGATACTCCTAGTTCAGCCGCCGCTAAAAACCTCCCCTCCGTGGAAGTTCTCTCCGCCAATCACAGAGTCCCTTTCGTTCAAAGTCTCGGAATTCCTGCGGAAGGATGCAATCAAGGTATGCCACAAGCCTGGTCCAGGCTTTTACAGCTCCATATTCACCCGACCAAAGAAGTCAAGAGGCTCTCGTCTGATTTTCAACATGAAACCTCTCAACAAATACATCCACAACTAACACTTCAAGATGGAAACTCTCGAGTCCATTCGTCTTTCATTCAAACAGAACGACTGGACAGTCTCGATCGACCTGAAAGATGCTTACCTCCATGTCCCCCTTCATCCATCAGTCACCCATCTCTTCCGCTTCATTTACGACCGAAATGTCTACGAATTCTACTGCCTCCCTTTCGGGCTAAATGCAGCCCCAAGAATCTTCACAATGATGTTAAATCCAATCCTGGCAAAGCTTCATCAACAGAAAATCCAAGCCAGTGCTTCTCTAGACGACTGGGCCCTCAACAATCCGGATCCCGACACTCTGGATCTCAACAGACACAAGACCATCTCCCTGTTAAACCATATTGGCTTCGGAGTGAACTACGCAAAGTCACGCCTTTCACCCGCACAAACGTTCACATTCCATGGAGCCTCTTTCAATCTACTATCAGCAAGAATTTCTCCCTCTCCGGATCGAATCGAGGACCTCCTTCAACACATACCACTCTTTCGCAAACAAACAAACTTCACTCCCCGGAAATTAAACTCCCTCATCGGAAAGATGGACGCAATGGCGAACCTCGTTCCCTACGGCAGATGGATGGTCAAACCCCTTCACCATCATCGCATAAACAACTGGTCAATCAACCAAAAACAACCCGGCAAATCAAGCCCGTTCTACGACTTCGAAACTCTAATATGGTGGTCCGACGTCACAAACCTCCCGAAGACACTACCCCTCCACGAACCCCCACCCGATCTCCTCATCTTCACGGATGCATCGAAAGTTGGTTGGGGTGCACATCTAGACAACTGGGGATTTCGGGCCCCTGGCTAACATCCTGCGTAGACCACATCAACATCCTCGAGCTCCGAGCAATCCTGCTTGCCCTTCGACACTTCTTCCCACAGATCCAGAACAAGATAATCCCGGTCCAAGTCGACAATACGACAGCCCTGGCTTACATCAAGAAGGAATGTGGAACAAAGTCAAGATCACTGCACAGCCTAACCTCAGATATCTTCAACCTGTGCATCCCGAATGACATCATCCTGCTGCCACCACATATCCCAGGCAACAGATATGTGATTGCCGACTCTCTGTCACGCCGGAAACCACCAATGGGCGAATGGTGCCTCAAGAAATCCATCTGTGAATCTTTCTTCAGCATCTGGGGCATGCCGATGCTGGACCTATTCGCCACGAAGCACAATACCAGACTTCCCCTTTACATCAGCCCGATCCCGGCAGGGCCGGATTAAGACATTGTCGGGCCCGAGGCATAAGGTTTTATCGGGGGCCTCAATCCATACTGTGACCTATAAAAAAAGTACACCTGAAAATGTCTAAAAGTACACGGGGTATTTTTTAAGTGAAAATGGTGACCAGGTTTCCGGATCAAATGTCCCATTCACTCTGAAAAGGTGGGTCATATTTTTCCGAATGAAACTTTTTTTAAATGTCAACCTGACCAATTGTTGTTCGGTCCGGTGCGGGCGCAAGTGTAAAATGTACAACGTTACATGTAGCATCATAACTGCACCGAATAACAGTTTAAAAAATTTTGTTTTTCAAAAATGTTGTAAAATACGACCCACTTTTTCGGACACAACGTGACGGCCGACAAAAAACGCGGTGTCTTTGCACCATACGTAGATGTGTCACTCAGCCAATGAGCAGCTTTAGCTTTTTTGTTTGTTGAAGGAGAAGGTGAAAGAAATTAGTTCGATAATGTTAACAAAACCTAATCTAACAAACATAATATAATATAATATAATATAATATAATATAATATAATATAATATAAACATGATATAACCAAGACATCATCATTTAAAAAAATTGAAAATATTTTAAGTAGTCGTGGGGCCCCCTAGGCTACCTGGGGCCCGAGGCATCTGCCTCATTTGCCTCAATGTTAATCCGGCCCTGGATCCCGGACAAAGGAGCAATGACTGTAGACGCCCTGACGTTCCCATGGTACAACCTGTTTACCTACCTCTTCCCCCCTTTCAAACTACTTCCACAAGTCCTTCAAAAAATATAAGGAAGTCAAAGCCCATTCCTCGTAATAGCCCCTCCCTGGCCATCAGCAGCCTGGTTCCCTCTCCTTCTAGACCTAGTATTCAACACTCCAATAAGTCTACCACTTCTACCAGTTCTTCTGTCACAACAGAGAGGGTCGAAGCTACACCCAAACCTTGCAAACCTCAACTTACACAGGTGGCTACTATCGTCAAACTCCTCAAGAAGGCTGGAATTCATCAGGAGGAGGCCGAGTGCATCGCCTCAAAAGCAACCAGAGACTCTACCAACCACATTTATGACAGCCACCGGTCCAAATGGATTTATTGGTGTATCACAAAACACATTTATTCAATCGACCCCCCTTTACCCGACCTCTTGAACTTTTTTACCGACTTGTTCAACATCGACAAACTGAAAGGCTCAACAATCCTCGTATACAGCTCGGCCCTAAACTCATTCTTCAAAGCCGCTAACAAGACCGAATTGCTAGACGACTATTGCATCTCAGCACTACTACGATCATTTGAAAACGAACGTCCAACAACCGGACAGACCGTAACTGACTGGGACCTATCCCTTGTCTTACGATCCCTAATGGAAGTTCCATACGAACCAATGCAGGACAGCTCTCTTCATCTTATGACCCAGAAAACTGTCTTCCTTGTAACCATGGCAGCCAGTCTACGATGTTCCGAAATCCGAGGTCTTTCAGCTGACCCAGCTTACTGCATTTTCGGACCAAATTTCTCTGTTACGCTACTCCCAAGAGCACCCTTCAGAGCAAAAACACAAAAACCATCTGAACCATCAAAACCAATTACATTTCCGGCCTTATCCAACATTGTAGGCAACGAACCAGATCGTCTCCTCTGTCCAGTCAGAGCACTACGTTTTTACCTAGCCTGCACACAACATGAGGACATACGTAGAGGCAGAAACCAACTATTCCTCCCAGTTGACGCTCAAATTGGCTAAACCTCAGCCGCTATGATATCCCGTTAGATAAGGAAGACAATCGAGACAGCTTAGGACAAACAAAACATGAGTAAGATCATGAGGTTGACAGCACATAAGGTAGGAACAATCTCCACATCATGGGCCCACCACAATGCCACCCCTATCGAAGACATCCTGGCGCCATCATTCAACTTTCACCTCCCACTTCCTGAGGGATATGTCAAGAGAAGAAACAGGACTACACCGGCTGGATCATCGCAGCCAGGACCGTGGTCAAGCCCCCTTAAGCACTTAAAACGAAGCAGAAGCAAGCCATCCCGAAGGAAGCAAGACTAAAACAACGGTCCTTTTCAGGACCACCAACTCGTAAAAATGAGATCCAAATTCCTGTTTCCACACTGTTCTGAATAAAGTACAAATTTTTCTCTTCCAGATGAAAAATTTTGGGGGAAAGCCTACTTGCATCCCGTCAAGGCAGTGCCCGGCACCAAATTTTGATGAGGACTCCTGTTAATGCTGAATATGTTTTGGCAATAAAGAAAGAACATTTTGCCGGCCCCAGCCAGGCTGGCTAAAAATGGTTTCTTTTTGCCTAAAACATACTTCACCTAACTCCCGCCCTACCTCCCCTCTCGAGTCACCGCCTGACTTATTGAGAGTAAAATGAATGCCGAAAATGTCCACGCTCTCGCTTTTAAAAGGGAGGACTGCGCCGCACATGCGCAGTGGGACATGCAAGCAGGCACCTGCGCACCGGAAAAAACCTCCAGGGGAACATCACATTGGGGACAATGTAATGCTAAATTAACAGGTTAAAGGCAAAAAGAAATCATTTTTAGCCGGCCTGCCTGGGGGCCGGCAAAATGTTCTTTTTTCCCCTTCTTCTTCAAATCTAATTATGGGCTGTTATTGTTTGTTCTGGTACACCCCCCCCCCTTACCAACAACCAGGGTTGCCACATGCGTTTTTTCCTTTTGCGTTTTTATTTGGATTCCAAATACTACAAAAGCCTTCATTTTAGGTAATTTGCTTGATGTCCAAATAAATGTTTTTTTCTTCTTATACTTGAAACTAATTATGGGCTTTTATTGTTTGTTTTGATCCCCGTCCCCTCCCCCCACCAACCAGGGTTATCCCATGCGTTTGTTTCCTTCTGCGTTCTTATTTGAAAAGCAAATAAAAACTTTCTTTCCTGAGGTCAGGTATAAATTTCATGATTTCTTTACCGAGACCAAGAATAAGGGTTATAGCGACGGGGAACGGTGGTTGGACATAGATATATTCGACGTGTAGCGTTTTTTTAAACACCCTGTATTTCTTTGGTTGTGTGTGAATGGTAAAATATTCCAAGTGCTACTCGTATCATGATGGTTTAATAAATTTTAACCTAGGTTTTCTCACATTATTCTACAATTATCGTGGTGTGTGGGGGGTACATGTATGTATGAATGTGTAAATGTTTGATTGTGCGGTGCCACGAGGTAAGAAGACCGTCCCAGGGGCCCATCTGCATGGGTTTCCGGATGGATTGCTCAAAGTGAGTTGCTCTTCGTTTCTCCCCTAACACTGTAGTCCGTGGTACTGTACTATGTCCTGAGGGGTCCGATAGAAAAGAATCCGAAGGCCCCATCACGTACTGAAGCTTTCCACACACCCCTCCTCTGTAGAAAACACAATTATAAAAAAACAGCACTTATGGAAGGGGGAAGCCCCACCTATACCATCCTTACCATATTCGGCTGAAAAGCTTTGCATAAAAACACATGATGGGAGAGTGAGGAGATGCCCCTTCCCTACTTATATGGATGGCACTCAACGAACACCCTGGCCTTCCTCCACCAACCCATGAACTAGAAAGCTACACATCGAACAGACACTCCTACTCGAAAAAGACCTATGCATAAAAAATATGCCTACGGGTGCAAAATGACAAACAAGCAACACCACTGTAAAAGAAAACCTGGAAAAAATAATCGTATAGGAGTGGGGTAAAATTGCACAACTGCAAGGGTTTTCTGGAGGGTTGCTCAAAAAGGTTGCTTTTCCTCAACTACTATGCTAGCCACTAGCCACTAGATTACGTCGGGTACGTCTAGTTTTTAACCTACAAATAATTCATTAAACTAATTTGAATTGACTGATTGCTCTTGTGTGTTTAAGGTTGCATAATAATTTATTTTTAATTGTTCAACAGCATGACGAAAATTTTCTTTACGACGGAATATGCTACAAGATAAACAGAGGTAGGATTTCTTTGCCGTAGTAATTTCCTGCATGCCTTAGAAGTATCTATATACACAATTAACTGAACAAAAACTAGCTTCTCCATTTGGAATAAAGCATTAGATCTCGTATCCCCATGGAACTTACAGCTGTGAAGGTACACAAATGAAAATGCGGATTAGAGTTCAATCGAACACAACAAACTGTAATTTGAACTCCAATTCCAGGGAACAACTGTTGTTTTTACACACTGGTTATGTCAGAAAATGGCGCAATTGGTTTTTGAATTGTGTATGTTCTCCGGTTTCTGTTTTAGTTCCATTTCGTGTGAGGGATTACGTGTGCATTTTCATTTCTCCATTTTGTAGTCATTTTGTTGTTTACGGCCTTTGTTTTACGTTTGTAAGTTTAAGTTTAAGTTTAAGTTCTTGTGCACGTATACGTTTGTATTTTGTGTGTGTATTTTTAATGTGCGAAATATCCAACAGTTTTGTTTGTTAGCTAAGAGATGTACATGTATGGATGTGTGCGTCGAGGTTGGTATGTCACAATCCTCATTCCATGAAATTGTTATTAAAATTACATTTCGTTTCGTTCGAGTGACCTCTAATCCGAATTTTTATTTGTGTACCTTCACTGCTTTCAGTTCCATTAGAATACCAGACGAAATGATTGTTTTTATAAAGGGCAAAGCAGTTTATGTTCATTTAGTTTGTTGGCTTTTGTCGTTTCTTTTTTATTGTTAATGGTATTGTCTGACAACGGTTTCATTGTTGCAGCAGTATGTCTTCATGATATAAATCCACTACTGCAACAATGGGCCAACAATGAAAAAGTTGTAAAATGTCTGTATTATCACGGTTATGTCCATTCTCCACCCAAATTTGCTTAAAAAAATAGAATCAGTGGAAATAAATACATAGTTATGTCCATGTTTCATCTATATGCTTTGTCCCATGTCCATTACTTGATGCCACCACACTAGCGTGTTCCTAAATTTTATAGTGTGTTAGCTCGATTCATAGTGGATTCTGTATTGTTGCAGGATCGTAATTGTAGTCTTCGCGGTAAACAATCGAGGGAAACCATTTGTAAACAATTCAACTGTCAGGCTTTCTTCAAAGCCTGAATTGAAGAACTGAATAAGTCGTTTAATCATGTAGGCCGCATTCTAAATTTAAAACTTAGCACCCTATGGTTTAAAACTGAATGATTTAAATGAAAACCCGGATCGTTTTTCTGTGGTACCTGATAACTAATTAACCTTTCACGACGTTCGCTGACAATGTTATTTCCTCCGTGTACGAGTTTCGTTGAATATCCGCTACGATCTACTGAGCCTTGCCTTCTTGTTGCAACCATTGTTCCATGTTGCAGCAATGTAACCCTTTGACAGTGTTAGCCTCACATTAATTTTTATCCCCTATGCCGCCTCCTAATATCCCTTATTCTGAAAATTCTCATGCGCAATTGAAATCTAATAAGCACTGCCTGCCAGCAGTGCGAATTACTCAAGAGGTCGGGCAATAGCAGCTACAATCAGCAGCAAACAATTGCTTTTGGGTTAAACAATTACATCAACGTTTTAGTCATTCTTGGTGTACGTAGTGCACGTGTTATGGCTTGTGAAAGGTAACATTTAAAAAAGCCATGTTTCAGCTAAACACGTATACTAAGAAACCAAATGAAACTACATTGGTAGAGAGTTAAGTTTTTTCCAGCATCAGACAAACAGACATATAGACACTTATGCAGACACACATGCACCCCTTGAATGACCAGTGTGACGTCACCACCCACGTCACCAGAAGTGATGCCCGCTTCACCAGTGTGACATTGCTGTATGGGCCCTCACGTGACCAGAAATCTCGTCATCGCCCCTAATCTTGCCTCCTCTCCCGACTGGGTGTCTGCCAAATTATCTTTACATGCTACTGAGTTTCCTGTAAAGTCTTCCCCCACCCCTACCTGCCTGACTAGACGCGAGGTCATCATCCCCCTTGACCAGAAGTGAAATAATTGGCCCGACTAGGTGTCTACCATATTTCGTGTATATCTACCAAATTTTGTGTAAATTCTAACCACCTCAGGACTGCTTGGTCTGAAGTGATGTCATCATCCTTTTGACCAGTGTGAAATTATCGCCCCCCAGTTACTAGAAGTGGCCTTAACGCCAGCCCAGGTAATAATGTATTTGGTATACATTATACCAAATCTCATGTATATGTTACCAAATTTTACTGTAAATTATATCCCCTTCCAGCTTGACCACTAGTGATGTAATCACCTCCTTTGATAAGTGTGATGTATAGGTTATCGCCAGATTCCCGAGTGCTGAGAACTAACAATGTCGAGGGCTGCAGGCCCGAGCGATTGTTAGTTCTTTGCACGAGGGAAGCAGACGATAACTTATTTATCTACCGATGTCTACATCTCTGCCCGACAATGAAGAAGCACGCAACTCCAAGCACGCCCCACCCCCACTATTACTTCAAATGGTGTTTAAACTTTGGTGAGCTGCCATGCTAAATGTTTAAAATTCAGGCGTATCAACCTCACCATGGCAGAAAAACCAAAAGTAATGGAAACAATATCACAGAGTAACTGGGAATGTGGTACGGATTACCTACCTACCAAATTCCTGGAAAGTATCTGTATCACTAACTTAAAAAAAAAATGAAGTTGTAGCTATAGTGTAGGATGAAGTTTTTTTGCCCCAGCTGTAAGTCAAGTCGTTGCGTGGAAAAATACCTCACCTCTCCCTAGCTCAGGAAAGTTAAGCTTAATTGCCCAGCATTAATTAAAAAATTAAATGGGAATTTTAAAGAGTGCGAAATAGTACATAGTGGAGAACACAGCCATGCTTTGTCGTCATATGCAATGTATAGGGTTTGACTACATTATAATTTAAGGTCAATGCTACTGGCCTTAAAAGCAGATCAAAAGAAAGATAGCTATAGGCAGTTGCTGGACACTGCGTAAACTTATAGAGCCCTTTTATTAACTACTGCCATTGCAAATGTATGAAGTCATCGCCCGCCATGCATACAAGCAAGGTGCATGAAGAAAGGTGAGCGTGGTTCCGCCCATGTGCTTTGCACACACTCAAACTACAACCACCAAACCCTGATCAGAGGTAGCACAGCACAATCGAGCGGTCCATAGCTAGGAATGTGAAACAAGAGGAAGAAAAATTAAAATTTCAACAGCATTTATTTTTAAATCTCTGCTCCACTGTGCACAGGGACTTGGCACAAAATACGAGCAGCCTGGGGAAAAAATTCTGCGAGCGTCACCACCAACAATTAACAATAATAAAAAAGGAGCCAATTTTTCCAAGGACAAAAATTCCGCTTTTCACTACAAACAAACACTGCTTACGTCCTATATAGTCCGGAGAAAATTTGAGTGAACCTTGCAAGGAAGGGTGTAAAGCATTTTATTGATGAAATTACTCAAAAGGACGTACACGTTAAGATTCTAAAGGGTGCCAAGCTGAAAACGTTGGGCATTAAAGACGGCGGACAAAATGACGTCCAATCTTAACTCAGGTTTTGCCATTTTGCCCTGTTAAGCAAGAATCGTTAGTGGTTCACAAAAATGATTGAGATATTAAGTACTCATAATGTAGGTCCCATTCCTTTTATTTATATCTCGTATGGTTTTCGAAGACTCCGTTTAGGTTCATTCGAAAGGTGGGAGTGTTTTCTTTCTATCAAGGGTAATTAAAAGGGTCTACTACTGTGAAGGACCAAACTACACCTGTTTTAGTAGGGGCTATTATCAAGGTCCATTCTGCTAGGTCCAAGGTGCTATTCTGACGTTTCTAATTCAGTTGGATGACTCCAATTATATTA
>JAHWFP010097066.1:0-65151 GCA_023313725.1 Lithobius niger | reverse complement strand
TATAAAAAAGGAGATAAAAATAATGTAAATAATTACAGACCAATTGCATTGCAACCTGCTATAAACAAAATAGTTGAAAAATATTTTGCAGTAAAAATACAAAAATTTTTAAATAAATTCAAAATTATATCTGAAAACCAATTTGGGTTTCAGAAAAATAAGGGTACAACTGAATCCTTAAAACTGTTAAACGACAAACTGACAAAAGCACTAAATGAAGGTAAACATGTAGGTGTTATATTGATTGACTTGCAGAAAGCTTTTGACACCATAAATAGAAAACTGTTATTCCAAAAAATGGAAGTTTTAGGATTTAGAGGAACAATGTTGAATATACTGTCTAGCTACTTATTTAATAGCACAAGCTACGTTAAAATTGATTCACTGATGAGTGATGAATTAATTTGTGACGATGGTGTACCACAAGGATCAGTTTTAGGACCGATTCTGTTTTTATTATACATTAATGACATAGATTATTCAATAGAACAGACCAATATACAAATTTTTGCTGATGATATTTTTTTGCTATCCATTCACGTAAACTATGATTTAATGATGGAAAGGCTTCAAATGCAATTTGACCATATAGCTAATTGGTGTAAATTAAATGATGTATTTATTAGTGAAGAAAAAACTGTTTTTATGAATATTAGAACTCCTCACATGGTGAAAAACCAGGACAAACATATACTTTTGAATACCATGACTGAATGTCATGTCATAAAAGAGGTGAAAGAAGCAAAATATCTAGGTGTAACCATTGATTCTTACTGGAAATACAAGCAGCACATTGACTTACTTATCAGGAAAATTAGGAGCATTATGCCAAAGCTATATTATTTAAAAAATATACTTAACTTAAAAAACAGGAAAATAATATATTATGCATGGATTGAATCACACCTCAGATATGGCATCAAAAATTATGGTTTTGCTGCAGAATACCAAATAAAAAGAATTCAAAAGATACAAAATAAAATAGTTAAAATTTTGTTTAAAACCAATGAAAACATCAGGACTCCAGATTTGTATAAAAAACATGGTATATTAGACGTTATTAAGCTTAGAAATTATGTAGTTCTTCTTAAAAATTATTTTCCTATATTTAATTCTTTAGACAGAAAAGTATTACAGAATCGTAGAAACACTCTTCAGTTAAAGTTACCATTGATAAGAAATAATTATGGAAGAAGAAATAGTGATTACTATATACCTGAAATTTTTAATCAATTACCAAAACCACTTTATTTTGCAGACAGGTATAACCTATTAAAACAACAGCTAAAAACTTGGCTGTTACAATAGTCACCTGGACTTTTTTCTTTATTTTTTTTTAGGCTAAATGGCCGGTGGTGTGTTAACTACTAATGTTTGTAATGATATATCGTGAATGTCATGTTATTGTTAAAAATATGTTTATTTGTAATTTGCACTGATTTTGTTTTTGGCCGAAATGAAGGCTTTGTTTTTCACTGTTAACACTTACTTAATTCTTTATTCATTTATTTTTATTTTTTTTTTCTGTTTTTTACTTTTTGATTAAATTGTGACCAACTAATTAATTTTGTTATACAATTTGTTGATTGCCATGTAATTATAAATAATTGTAACCAGTGCCACATAACAAGTACAAGTTAGTACTTCATGTGGTACTTTTTCTTGCACCATAATAAACTAAAAAAAAAAAAAAAAAATATTATTATTATTATTATTATTATTATATACAGATGATATTTTCATATTATCCATCCACATCGATAAAGAAATCATGATTTCTAATCTACAAAAGGACTTCAATCTAATCAACAATTACTTCAGGCAAAACGAACTTTTACATAAATGTTGAAAAAACAAGCGTAATGCCAATCTCCACATCACATATGAACCTCGAAAAAATAGAAATAAAGTTGCACGACTTAGACTGTAATATAAACACATCTATGGAAAAATGCAATTGCAAAATATTAAATAAGGTTACACGTGCTAAATACTTAGGATTAGAAGTTGATAAAAATTGGAAATTTTATGATCATGTTGATAATTTAATCAAGAAGGTTAGACAACTACTGGCTACTTTGTACACGATAAAAGATAAATTAAACATTCATAACGAAAGACCTATTTACGAAACATGTATTTTGTCTCATGTAACATACGCATGCACTATTTATGCTTCCACTTCATTTGGTGTTATTAATCGATTGCAAAAAATAGGCTACTTAACAAAGCCGCTAAAGTACTTTTCAATGATTGCGAAAAAAAGAACACGAAAGACATCTTCACTGAACATAAATTACTGACGATAAATGATCTTTACACTTATGCAATTATTACAAATAACTACCTTAGCTCTGATTGGAAAATTCCTGTAACTCGAAGCTTAAGAAATAACAATAATTAGCTAATTTTACCTATATTTAGAAATTCATATGGAAAAAGATGAATGAATTACACAGTTCCGAATACATTAAATAAACTACCAGTGAAACTTAGAAACTTAAAATAATTTGTGTAAAATGAAAAAAGAAATCAAAGAATGGCTGTTTAACCGTAATATGTAAAAGAATTTAACAAATAATTATTTGCCATAATACACATGATTCGTTAATAAATTTTATGATATTTTGTTCATTTAAAAAAAATAACTATCACGTTTTTACCCAAATATTTTGCATTACTAATAGTTTAACTGGAATTTTAGACTTCGTATTTGAAATTGTGTACTGTACAGTGTAATTACATAAAAGTTGTTATTTTTTAAAGTTGTAAAGTTGACAAAAGTGGTACATGTAAACTGTTTTATGTCATGTTTAACTGAACATTTAACTTCTTTTTTTCTTCTTAATACTGTATATAATACTGTAAATGATTATTATTTGTATATATATTATTTGTATATTTGTATATATGCTGGAAACAATTTTACTTGTTAAAACTGCACATACAGCCTATCTAGACTCGTGCAACCATGATGATGATGATGTAAATTATTAATATTATTATTATTTAATATATACGCAGTAATATTCATTCCAGAATAGAAAAATTAGAGATATAAGCCTATCCAGAATGTCGACGTTTTTCAAATTCTTTTGAAATAAGTGGTTGTGTAGCACTGAATACACTGACTAAGAGTGGACTACGTTTTGCACACTTTTAGGGGATTCGTTGGTTGATAAAGTTGTAAAGCTGTACACTCTTTTCCAAACAAGCTCTGAAGGATTGAGTGGAGTCTTAGAAGAAGAAAAAAATAGGGCTAAATGTAATGCAACCTGCAAATGTCATGCCAGATAAACAAAACAGCAGCTGAAAAAGAAAGATTAGTAAAGGAATTTTTATTAAAGTAAACGAAAAGCTTGTGTTCAACAGAAATAGAGGTATTGGTATGGTAACGGGTTTAGTTGACTTTAGCTTAAATATTTTCTTTTGCTTCCCTGGGTAGGGGAAAGGGGTTGCCATTCATGTTATTTTTGTATAATTTGAAAAAGGTTTTTTTAAATTAGTTTATTGGGCTTCAGTTATACAGTATTTGTTTCTTTATTTATTGATTTAATGATATATTTATTTATGGTTTAGTGGGATTTATGTTTATATAATTGATTCCTTTAGTTTGCCTTAAGTTTATTAATATTGTTAAAGTTTGCTATTATTGACTATCTCCATCATTACAAAAGTACTTTTTGGTTGAAGGGGAGGATTAACCGATCCGGCTATTTCCGTATGCCCCTCCGCCCCTCCCCACTGAAGAGGCTGGTGGACCTCCTAACCCTAAGCGGAAATAGTTTTTTTTTAATTATGAGAAAAAAATCACTGAAAATAATTAGTCCAAATCAGTCACTTGCCAGATATTCTGTTGTAGAAAATTGCAGTGTAGTGTGAGGTCGTTTAAGGAAACTCATTTTTCATTCACGTTTCCTACACGTGCAAGAGTTGGAGTACCAATGGTCATCTCCCGATTTGAGCTTCTCAAGATAGTAGCAGATAGCTGCACGGCAGGTTCCCGCGATCCTGTATGCTGGGAAGCTCTCCCTCCGCTTATAAGACTCACTTCACATTCATTATTTTTTTTGTTTTGCAATCAACAAGAAATGCACAGTAAATTCAGTAAATCAGAACACCGCTAAGCAGCAAACTTCAATGTGTTTTTATTTTTCTCACCAAGTAAAATCTGCATTACTCGTTACTTTCTACACTTTGTGTTGTATGGGACTAAAACAAAACCCACAAGGATGAAAGAACCCGCCAAGTTTCAGCCAATCAAATCAATGATATCAGAGCAAAAGCGCTGCCACCAAGTTTCATCATTAGTTGTGAAGCTAATCCCACTGACTATTTAGATGATACGGTATATGAAAAATGTGACCTTTGCAACAACCCTTAGCAATGCTCAAGTTTTTCATTTAACGTGTCAAGTTATAGACGGTGGGATTAACTTGGCAACTAATGTATCAACTTGGTGGCAGCCTTTTTTGCTCTGATATCACTATTTTGATTGGGTGAAACTTGGCGGGTTCTATCGCATTTGTCGGTTTTGTTTTAGATATCACTTGTTTTGTATTTTTTTTTTATCGGCATCATAGTTTGACGACTGCCCAGCTATTTAGCGTCTGGCCAAGTTTAGTGGAAAGATATTGAATAGAGATGGAATATTAATTTTTTTAAGTTTTACTGGAGTGAGGACTCCATTCATACAGGGTGTTTCGGTTTGGAAAACAGACAAACTTCCTGGATATGCTAAGGAGGTAAAGAAAAGTCAAATAGTCATGTACAACACTTTTCAAAAAATGCTGGGTTTAGACACCAGTTATTTTATGATCGAGTATTTAAATCATGGTTTAATTGGAGCTGCGTCTGAATGCTTGCAAGGTGCATGCTTTATTGTGACCGCATACACCATCCTGTGTGTTTAAGACCAAATTAATTAGCCCCACAAACTTAGATGCAGGACGGCATACCAACTTGTAGCAAAACTTTGTGATAGGGCCAATCGAATTGCGTTCGATTAGTTCTATCACGAATTTTTTACCACAAGTTGGTACACTTAACTATGTCTAACTCTTGTCAAGAGAGTTGTTAATAATTGTTTTCAAATGTAATATTTTTTTAAAGGATTGAATAGGTTAATAACTTCTACTCGCCATGAATGTTGCTCAAAGCTGTAAAAAACATAGCATTGCTTTTGATAAAAGTTTTCGTATTTGCGGGAGCACAAAATGTCCACTGTAAACACTGCAATATTACCACTGTGGCCAGAGACAGACTGGTGGGTGTAGAGACCAGTTGGGAAGTTGGTGACTAGGAGCTACTTTGTTTTGAAGGCGTTTCGCCCCAAACGTTGTGTAACATCATTTGAGTAGCTTGATAAGTGGTGGTGGGGGGGGGGGGCAGAAGTTTAATGTACTGGGTCCTTTTTTCTCGTCCTAATTTGGCACTTGCATTGCCCATCGTAGGCCTTAAAACCAATGGGCCAGTGGTTACTGTTGTGGCCCCCTTTCCCAACCTTCCAGGATCATCAGTCGGAGCACGTCATTAACAACCTTCCCTTAGGGCTTTCAGCTGGTTAACGAAGTCTTTATTAAAAATTGTCGGGAACAATGAACACACTCGGGCTGTCCAGTTACGGAAAAATAAAGTAAAAAATGCCGACTGCCACCGGCTAATTTTTGTTTCTATTGCCTAAAAGAATATACTTTACATGTAAATTGTAGCAATCAGTTCCTCGAATGAGGTTTTTAAGTTGTCTGCAGCCGCGTAGTTACAGCCACAAGGGTGAAAGAACCCTTCAAGTTGCAGCCAGTCAAAGTATCGATATCATAACAGAATTGGCTGCCACCAAGTGGCTATATTCGTTGCCAAGCTAAAACCGAGTATTAGATGAAGAAAAAAGTTAAATGAAAAAGGTTAGATCAAGTTTTCATGCAACATCTGAAGTAATTAATAGTCAGTGGAATTACATTAGCAACTAATGTAGCAACTTAGTGGTACGCATTCATGTTCCAAACCTGGTTATCTACCCCACAACAATGAGGCATTCGACGATGAGGCAACGATGCTGATTTGTATGAATGAGTGAGTATGCGTTTTATTGATTATTCGTATGTACAGGTTACAACCATTATATTATCAAGAAGAAGTAGCACTTCCGATGTATTGCCAATGTTCGTGTTGCCGATTATTTGTGGTAGTCAGTTTGCATTGTTACTCATTACCTAATACAGAGTGATAATAATAATGTTAATAATAATATAATAATTATATTAATAATAATTTTATATATATATATAACAAAATTTATTACAAATTACAAGTTGATTTATACAATACAAATTAATACAGCCTTTAAAATTATAACAACAAAAAAAAGGATTAATTGTCAAGTCACGAATGCTTTATTTCAGCATTGTTTGTGCTTGTCAATACAAAATATATAATATTTACCACCTTAGATATGCCCTAATTTAGAGTATTATTCATAACGATTCTTTGAAAAGTTCATTAATCATTATTTCAATGTAGCCTACATTCAATGCAACAGTTGTAATCATAATTCTTTGTCTTTCAATTCATATGGTAATGGATTCTTTATGATTCTGTTTAATTCGCTATATGTTGTACAGTTTATCAAACCAATTGGTATGTTATTAAATATATTTGCTAAATAATATGCTGAGTTTTTTTTCCCATATTCATTTCTAATTTTAGGCAATATGTATTTTCTTTTTTTACCCCTAAGTTCCGTCTTCGTCGGTTTTAGTATATTTTTAAGGAAATTTTGTTTAAAATAGTACTTTTTAATTATTATTGATTTCATAATTAATAATAATAATAATAATAATAATTTATTTGTGAAACAATGCTCGAAACTTACAAGAAGTTTGCGTGAGCAGCAAATACATACAACCGTCAATAAATAACAATAAATAACACAAAAAATAAACATGCATTTTACACATAGAGAAAAACAAAAGGAAAACTTATATAATCGTTACTTCTCAGGGTTCCCATTATTTAGGTTAATTTTCATTGCACATCTCTTATAACTTCTTTGTTATGCCATTTGTATTAAGTATTTCTTTAGTTCTGTTACAAGTTGAGATTTGTTGTTAAATGTTAATAGTTTATCAGGTAATTTGTTAAATATAGTAATATAATAATAATAATAATAATAATAATAATAATAATAATAATAATAATAATAATAATAATTTATTCAGTGAGAATACATAGTATATACAACAAAGGCACGAAGCAACGGGTGCTTGTGTGTGCACTGAAATTCAACAGTTCGACTCTAAACTCTATAGTGGGGGTGGGGATTTAAGCCCTTTAACACTATTCCACAGTCTGTATAGAAACCATTCATACAATTTAAAATCTATCTTATCGTTATGGTATGGGTGCTATTTGAAAATTCATTGGTTTAATACCCAGTTCTTTACAAGTTTTTTTTTTATATTATGTCTCTGTAAAGTTATTCTTACATGGTGAGTTATTTCATTTAGAACGTTTGGTATGACAAATAAGTTGTGCCTTTTTCCATAAGAATTTCTCCACATGGGAGTTTTAAGCCAAGCTGTGGAGTTTCTTACTGCTCGCTCAATTTTAACTTGTAAAGATGAGTCGAAAAACACTTATTGATAATTGTTGCTAATAATAATAATAATAATTTTTAATAATAATTTTATTCACACACATTACATTTGCAATATACAATACAGCCCAGAACACGAGACTTATGAAGTCTGTATGTGTCTGTAAATTAATAATTGTGAAGAAGTAACGATATAGGAAAAATACAAATTTCATGTAAGGTTTAAAAATTAATTAAAGAAAAACATGCGTATTATTATGTATATTAGATGATTAGAACTGGTTATAATGTTAATATTCTTAATGTTGCTTTAAAGTTAGTACCCATTCTTTAATGAGTTTATGGAGTTGGTATTTACTCTTTAAGTATCTCAAGTTAACTGGAATTAAGTTAAAAGTATGCGGGATTACATAACGTTGGCCTCTCTTACGGTAGGAATTTCGCCATGTAGGAACTTTGAGCCATTCAGATCTTGATCTTATATTTCTTTTAATTTCCAATTTATGTTCCATCAGGAAATAATTTCTTTTGATTACGCAATTCGTTATTAATTATCTAACAGTCATTATTTTGTAGTGTTCATAAATATCAGCAGTACGTTGTCCAATACGTTTTCCAAACAACGCTTTCAGTCCTTTATTTTGAATTTTTTGCAAGTTGTTAATGAGGCCATCAGTTGATGTTCCATAAACGCTACATCCATACCTAATAAGTGAATTAATCCAGCTCTCGAAAAGAGATTTTTTTGCTTCATTGTTACGAATACTTTGTAATTTATAAAGCAGAGGTACAATTCGTCTAATTCTATTAACTAGATTTTCGATATGTTTGCAAATTTCCAATTTTCATCAATTGTGATGCCTAAATATTTGCATAATAATAATAATAATAATAATAATAATAATAATAATAATAATGTAAGTTTGTTATTTACAGCGAGTCTCTGAGCCTGGAATAATTTATTTTTCTGGCCAGTGAGTTTCAATGCCAGAAACCTGTTGATCTTGGGCAAGAAAAGACCTGTTTACCTTAATCGAAACGGTACAATGGTCACTGTTCCAAAGTGGCCGCCCACTGTAACAGTAAAAACGACAAGGTCTTCCTGTGTGAAGATCGGGTCCAAAATGTTTTCTCCACGAGTTGGCTCCTCCACGTGTTGTGTCAGGCCGAGCAAAGCAGTCTCATCCAGAAACAGGTGGTGATGACCATCTCCAGCACAATTTCTCTCCCAATCAACTGTGGACAGATTGAAGTGCCTAATGTGATGTTGGAATGCCCTTGGTTCATCACACCCGTGATAAAACAGCATGTTGAAAGAATGTTGTCAGAATTCATTGTTGTTGCAAATAGGTGGTTCACTTAGGACCTTAGGGCTTCGGGCAGATGACCAGTAGTGGTTAACGCTCGTTAAACCCTTTGGTTCACTAAGAGACGGAGTATCTTTTATTGCAAAGGTTTGTTACGGTACACGAATCCAAACTAAATTGTCGGCCCCATGACGATAAACGGGACAATTATGTGTTCGTGAAAACTATGGTAACTAAGTGATTGAATGAATAACGTTAACCGAGGTAGGGCCAAGTGAGGAGGGATGCTCTGATTGACTAAACAAAGCGAACGAAAATCAGCGTTAAAAAGTTTCAATTTCGCTGACGTAACGGCTAATTGGGCCACGGCAAATGTGGAAATTATTAATGAGCAAATTTATAGACATAAAATTCCTCCAGACAGAAAAGGTAGAGGGGACGATTAAACCGTCTAATCCTTCGTTTGTTCACAGTCCTATGAAAGCTGTGATATCCACCCAAAACCATAATTAGTATAACAGAAGCCAACAAGTCAGCCTTTAAAAAAAGAGTCGGCCTTTCAAAGTAGTGATATCATTCAACCAGGGAAAGGCCGCCAAGGTTAATGCTGTTAGCCAAGTTAATCGCAGCTAATAATACTTTGGGCGTTAAATGAAAACTTGAAGATGCTACCGCCAATAGCAATGTTCTAGTTTTCATTTTACTTTCAAAGTATTAGTAGGTAATCGGATTAACCTTGGCGGCCTTTTCCTGGTTGAATGATATCACTACTTTGAAAGGCCGACCCTTTTTTTGAAACTTTGCGGCTTCTCTGATACCAGTTATGGTTTTGGGTGAATTAAAATTACGTTGCACACACATTTGACGCAACAACGAGTTTGTGTGCACTACTTTCCTGTCTAAGTCGATATTCGACCGACCAAGCCTGGGAAAAAGACCAATCACCGTCACACCAGAATTTGGGCAAGAAACCTTTAAAGAGGCAATAAAATCTGTGATGTGCGAAGAAATCCGATTTGGGGAGTCTGATTGGATGGCGTTTGATCCCGCACAGACGATAAAGTTATTGACTTGTTCAGCGTAACTTGTAATTGTATGGAGTTTGGAGGATTGGTCACTAGCAAGTAATCCAGGGAAAGTGAATGTAGATCACAGGTGACGGTTTTCCAACCTACATGAAAATAGCATTGGAAACGATTGCAATTTCATTAGTTAATGCCGCTACAAATGTCAAACCATAAAAAGCACATATTGGAGTTAAAAGTGTCGTGAATACCAAATTGAACTCGGATCTGTCGCATAAATTATTTTATGTGGGTAGAATAGTCAGCAGCCAGTGTACATATATTAATAGTCGTCGACTGTAATCAACGATCTTCACGCACTTTTATTACATTGAAACAGTTTATGCATTTGATTCAAATTCAACTATTAATAATATTGTCAGCAAAAAGACTGCCCATTTCAACAATTTTCAAGCTGTTTCGCTGCAAAGGTTTTTTTCCTTATTATCGTAAAATACGCTCAGTTCTGGTTTCTGTTAAAGTACCAAAGCTGGTCAGAAGGTATCAAAGGGTTTTATAGCGAGCGTTAACAACGTCAAGTCATCTTCCCAATGGCAGCCCTAAGGCACCAACGCTAGTGGCCGCCAAGCAACAATGATCTGAACAATGACTTTTTTACAAAGAAGTCTGTCAACTGAATTTGGCGGTTGGGCCATCAGAGTGGTCCTTGGCGTATTTCGCTTAGAAAACGTTTAGGGCTAGAATGAACACAGAAAGGCAATCATTTAACAATGAAACTTCAACATTTGTACGGTAACAACGAACACGGCAAGAGTGTTAATTCCTTTGCGAGCGCTTAGTTGAAATTGGCACATTTTAAGTATTGCCGATTGTTTGACTGTGTGCCGTAATGATTATTTCATGGTGATTAACTTACAGCAAGGGCTGACTTCCATAATGAAAGAAAGATCCACCCAAAAACCAAAACTAGTATAACTGGTGGAGTGATATCATTCAACTAGGGAAAGCCGCCAAGGTTAAGCCTATTAGCCAAGTTGATCGCACCGACTAATAGTTCAAAAGTTAAATGAAAACAGAAGATTGCTACTCGGTGTTGCAATCTTCAGGTTTTTATTTAACGTCCAAAGTATTATTCGGTGCGATCAACTTGGCTATTAGGATTAGCCTTGGCAGCCTTCCCTGGTTGAATAATATCGCAGCCTTCTAAGTCCGATCTGTTTTGGAAACTTTTGATTTTCCTTGGAAACTTGGCAGCTTTTTACACCAGTTTTGGTTTTGGGTGGATATCACGACTTTCATAGGACTGTGAACGTACATAAGATTACACAGTCTTATCTTCATCTGTACCTTTTTTTCTGGCAGAATTTATATCTATAAATTTTCACATTGATAATTTTCAAATTTACCTTTGCCAATTAGCCGTTAGATTAGCCAAATTGACACGGCTTAGTTTATTGTACGACCATTCTTCACATGCTTAAGTTTCTTCAATCCATGCAGACACTGGCTAACAATCGCTGATTTCGTTCGCTTCCCTCACTCAGCCAATGCATACCCTTTAGTCGTTTTGTTTATACCTGCACCTTCCCCTTTCTTTTTCAAGATTTCGGCAGCATTAGGATTTATTCTCGAAATGATGAGATCCGCTTTGAGTGCTTGCAGTTGAGAACGCATGTAACTTAGGACTGTGAACATACAAAAAGTCAGCGCGCTGTCTTATATTACGCTCTACCTTTTTTTGAGAAAATTTATGTCTATAAATATTAGCCATTACATCAGCAAAATTGAGAAATTGTTTCGTTTGATTTCTTCATTCACCGTTAGTCATGCAGAAGCCCCCGAAGATCAATGTTACTAAGACAGCAGAACGCGAAGTATTTTTTGTTGGTTATTAGCAAAAATCCCGTTTGTTCGTGGATGCTCGTATTGTTCACAAGCTTTCTTTGTTCACATTTTAACATATTGAAGTTCCTGAAGTTCACTGTAACTAAAACGTCAGACTACAAAGCGCTTGGCGTACGTATTGTTGCGTAACCATCATCTAACGTGTATCTCTATTCTACGCAATCTCCAACGACGTAAATGACTGATTATTTTGCACTCCGGTACAGTTCAGCTTTTAGTTAGTCCAAGCTGTTACATCAAATCTGAGGACCAGGGTACATTGTCTAAGCCATTGTTGCCTGAAATCTTTGGTTGCAGCTTGGAAAAGAAACGAAATTTAAATTTCGTGGTTCCTAATTTCAAAACCCTCCCACGCATTTATCCTTACACCTACTAGCCGCAAACCAACAAAAGGGCAATGTTCAGATCACCATGCATTCGCGTGTAAACTTTCAGCTGTGTAAGCCTTCCCAATTGTTCACTAGTCATGAGCAATGAGTCTATGGGATTTAAAATGGGGCCAGCGTTATGAGTTACTAGCTAGTCAGTAACATAAAAACAACGTCATTGACGCATCTTTCTCTCTATGAATGGTGGACATTCATCCTTTAACTTTTATTTTTTCTTTATCCCTGCACCTTCCTCTTACATTTACCACAATTGGAAACATTTCTGTCGCATTGGGATTTATCCTCAACATGCCAAAATATGCTTTAATTGCTTACAGTTAACAGACCCATGTTTGCTAGTCAGGCCGCCTTTTTATCATTAACAATCAATTTTTTGACGATCGGATGTCTACAATGGAACGATCTACTGTTACTTCGCGGCGTCACACTATCGTGTTTCTAGATATGTGACTTCTTCGGGGTTGCAGTAATACCTCGGCGGAAAATACCGTTGAACAAACATGGGAGGGTTTTGCTAGGGAGGGAAACGCGAGAACAAAGAGGAGGACGGAAAAAGAGAGAAAAGAAGAGAGGGAAGAAGTGGTGGTCAGTGTGACAACATAGGTTTCTACTACACCAAGTAGTTCTCTTTATTTCATTACTGATGGATGTTTCTCGAAGTGTTTATTTTCAATGAAACTTTTTTTTGTGATCTTTGTTGTGTCGTGCGTAACATTTTATTAAAAAACAAAATCTCATCAACCTGATCAAAATACTAAATTACAATAATGGAATCAGAGAAAAACATCTTATAAAGGCCATATTACTGATATCGGTATTAATAATATGGCGTATTTTAATACTGTTATTTAAAAATGCAATTTGTCGTATAAGGTGCAGTACCTTATGGCCCACTTTACATTCTTTGCTTAGAATTCTTTTTATTTTGTGCTTAGAATAATGGAACTGGATAATTGAGTGATGCAAATTTTACGACGGAATTACGTACGCTTTAGTGGCAATAAGCCACAATTTCGATTGAAAAATGGATTTTCGATCACTGGCTGAAAATACGTCATTCATGTCTATTTGTCTGTAATTATTTAGGTTTAACTTTTAGGGCTTTGATTTGCAATACATTTCTGCTGATAATGTTGCATATATTCCTTGCCTAATTTCAAATATCAAGTATGTTTAGACTGACATTCCACTAACACAGGTGTTTTACTCTAGGTGTTCGTGAAGTCGCCATTTCAACACCTAAACTACTTTATGTACAGACACTACGTGCTAAACAAACAGAACACCATAGAATATTCCATTAAGGTACAGTATACAATCACCAGATGCTCAGTTGATTGACAAAAATGGTATTAAAAATGGCAAATCTTTCTTAAGTAAACAAATTTTATCTTGGGAAAAAAAATCGAAATTTGTGCTGTCGTTCATGTTGGCCCAGCTTCACATTCTTTCACACTTTTCTGACAAACGCAGACAATACTATATTCATTTTTTTTGCAGAAAAAAATTGATAAATTTTCACAAATTTGTTTTCATTAGTTTAACCCGGTTGTACCAAATTATAGCTGTATATGCTTTTTTCCCTAGATTTTTTCAGCACGCATTCTTTAAATTTTTCCCTTTGCAGAGCAGGCTTCAGTTCTGTTCAAATGCAGTTACCAAAGCATTCTTTGCATTTGGGATTTTTGCATTTGCTGACTCAGTTTGAAAAACTGAACAAAATCTACCATACTGCATATCAAGTTAGTTGACTGGCATTAAAATACTGATTTTGCACACGGTCTTATTTCTTTTTTTCACATAATTTTTACACTCTTTTTAATTTTTCGCATATACTGACATTTTCCACAGTGGTAAACATGCCTTTTACCCCATCCGATTTCCCTAATGAAACCCGTCCGATTTCATTTTGGTAACCAGAGTTGGTGTTGGACGAATTGTTCCTTTTCCACAAATCTTGGGTAGATTAGGTTCATCAGGGGGCAGGAATCGAACACGCTGTTCTTGTGCCATATTGTAGATCTATGCCATACGCGACCGTTAGTTGTTTATCTGACGGAATCCATCGTTGGTATAAGCACTTTGCACTCAGGGTTTATCCTAAAGCCACTGTTGTATGTTGCGCGAGGGACAAAGCTGTTGGATTTCACTCTTCTCGGATACTTAAAGATGCACTTTGTTACTACGTTATTGCCTTGGAAGAAGACACAATTCACGAACTATGGGTTGTTAGACTTGGGGTGGAAGGACGAAATAGATTTCTTGACTGTGAGAGGCGTGTAATACCAAATTTGGTATAGTGCGGCTATTTTAGGGTGTCTGGGCAAGTGCCATGAGCTTCCAAAGCAGGATTTGAGGCACCTTAGAGCTGAAGATATTTTTGCTGTAGTGTTCTACCCAACTTCCGGAAAGGCAGTTCAAACTAATTTTTAACGTTGTCTTCAGTAATTAGTATATGGCTTACAGAATGGGAATAGGGTTTGGGGGTTTCACAGTCATACTGCTAATTCCTAATGTATGTCGGAAGAGTTTGCTGCAACCTAATCCAAAGGTTATATAAAACCTTTCTCAATTATTGTTGCTGATTCTGTATCGAAATTCAATACTATTCAAACACACACACACGAATCTCATTCGGCCAAATCCAGTGCTTCAATTTTTAACATTTTTAACTGGAACAGAACCATGCTTTAAAAAAGTTGGCGTACGAAAACTTGCAAACAAGCTACAGTTGAAATACATAAAACGCCTTTAAAAGTAAAATGATTTTACCTATTCGTGTAGCTTTCTTGTATAGGTACTGTGTTGTTTCTGTTCATGATAATGTAGCTGAGGTTAGATCAAATTTTTGTACTTTTAAGTTTTTCAGTGCTGGCCACTAAAAGTGTCGAAACAATTGAAACGCATGTTCAGCTCATAAAAAGAACTGAAAAGACGTTTGCCAACCCTGGGCAAATTCCTGATAAAAAGAAAAATTTTTAACTATTCCCCCAACTTGCAGAACGCACCTGGCTCCTAATGCTTTACCACGTTATATCAAGGCTTCTTCAGAGGTTGGATGTTTCCTCTACATGGCTGTGAGTTTACACACTTCTAAGGGATATAAAAACAGCCACGAGCTGATAATGCGTGGGAGAGTCTGTGTTGTGACCATCTCTTCAAACCCATTGTCATAAAGCCGCTTGGGAGAAAAGCTGTGGTTTTAATATCCTGAATTCAGGCCAGGTGATTCACCAATGCCAGAATCGTAATTTATCAAAGCAATGCTAAAAGACGTCCGTCAACTTTCCAGCAAGCACGTGAACCGACAGCGACTCAGGAGACAAAACACGTGGTTTTTATACCAATCAGACTTGAATTTAAGTCATATGCATCACCGCTCCACGTACACTGAACACCATTATACGCGGAGGTGCCACTAGCCTAGACTAATTGTAGCATGAGTGGTATTTTTCGCACCTATCTTTTCGGGTAAAACCGATTTAGGTTTTTTAATGTGGGTTAACCCACAAAAATAATTGCCACCTGTCGTTCCACATTTGGCTACATGGGATCGCGACCCAAACCAAGAGATGGAACATGTGGCAATATTATCATGGACAATCCCAATGAGTTCTCCATCATGATGCACCTGAAACAACCTGACACCTGTACTCAGTGACAAGGCTTTTCATAAAGTCGTCATCTTAAGGAAATAAGATCCCAAACGCAAAAAAAGGGAGAGAGTATGAGAATGTCCTGGGTAGCCACAAGGAGCCAGTGGGCACTTCTTATCAAAAATGGCCAAAATATACATTGTTTTCGGGTTTGTAGAGAATGGGAATCCGATAAGGGTCACTATCTGTCCCGGTTTGTCTATTTTTGTTGGTTGGTCAGTAATCTGTCTTTGTTTCCAAGTTTGGAACAACGGATACGATCAAGCTAGGCCACCGAATTGTTGAGGTTTCATTGTTGTGGTACAGTTGTTGCTGCACGAAGGAGCCAAGCGTAATTATGAGTATTTTTCTAAAGCTAAAGTTTTATAGACTACAATGAGAAGCTGGATAAAATAATTGCTTCCGACAAAAACGGCTGAAAATCTCTTCGACAATCGGTTATTACGTCCCTATAATGTAGAGCAAGGGTTTTGTTTCGTTGGACCACTCTAGGAAAAAATTGCTACCAAGATTGTTGATTTCCTCTTCTTTAACAGTTAGCTAACTAGTTCACTAGCTATCTATAGCTACTAATGTCCCGGAAGCTGAGCTAATTTCTATAGACTTTAACAAGCCGATCATGAACTTCTCAGAAGACCTTACGAAATGAAAGTTGCTGTGTGCATTGGGCGACATTAATTTTACATACCTTTGGTGGTTTGGAAATGGAGGGTTCTTGGGTTAGTGAGCTAACTGCCACATAGAGGGACTGCGGATTGTTAAAGTATTGTTCGTAACCCTAAAAGAATTCGGTATTTTAAAATGCATTGGGTCGATTAATCTCGTGTTTTGGCTAGTGCGTGTTAAGCGTTGGCCCGAAATGGCGGACTGTCAGGCGCATATCTGCCTAGCGTAACACCTCCATACTATCTATACGTTGCATTGTTTTTGCTAAAGAAAATCCACCATAACCATGCAGAAACAACCAACAAATAAACAGCATGAAAATTGTTTATCTCAAATGTGTAAAATTAATGTTTGGCTACTGTTTGCAGGTAATTAGTTATATTTAATTTGCATTAAAAAATTATTCAACTAGAAAATTAAAAAAAAAACAACGTTCTGTCACGACATAATCTGGCTTGCAGAACTCCTCCGTACTAAATATCAGCTGCATTGTTACTGCGAAATTAACAAAATCAGCCAGAATCATCAACAAACATGAGGAGAATTATTTATCGTAATTAAGTAATTTCTGTAGAATTAATACTTGGCTCCTTTCTACCAATTAGTTATTCCTAATTAATTATTTCTAGTTTGCTTTTAAAGAAAGTATTGAACATGCAAAATCCAATTACAAAATCTCTTCAGTTACCCAAAAAACGAATATCTACACAAATTCAAGTCCGAAAAAGAATTAATTTTATAATTCTTCAGCAAGGTTACAACCAAAAACGTAAAGAATCAAAAACTACCAAAAGCTACCAAAACTCGTGGTATCCAAACCAAAAACAATAAATTGTACGTAAAAAACCCGCCAAGTTTCACTTCATCTGACATATAACGCAAGTTTCGAATTTAGCAGATTGTAAGCCATTCATTTGGAAGACGCAAGATGCACAACCAGCATCAAGATACGCGCTAGTTCATTGTTGTTGTTATTGTTGCTGTTTCATTATAGTTTCAAGCAACACGAAGCGTAAGCGAAACGAAGATAAGTGTCTGCGGCCTTGCAGTGCTGGAAACACCGGTTCTCGTCAGATCCCCGAAGTTAAGCAGCATTGGGCTGGATTGATACTTGGGTGGGTGACCGCCTGGGAATCTGGCTGTTGCAGACATAGGGCCTTAGGGCTTCGGGCAGATGACCTGGAGTGATTAACGCTCTTTAAACCCTTTGAAACCCTTTGACGAAGCATAAGAAATAGTCCCTCTCATCGTCGTGAGGCAGATAACACAGTTTAGGTTCATGCCCCCTAAAAACAAACAAACAGCAATAAAAACAACAATAACAACAACGTAGCGAAATAACACAACAATCAAACAATCAATCTGTTCTTTGCATAAAAACTATTTGCGAACTTAGTAAAAAACCCACGGAGGTTCTGTTGTTCGTAACGTCAGGAAGAATTCATAAACAATACTGTGTTACACGTTACACGAACAGCTAAAGTGTAGATGGCTGGTTCAACAAAACGCAATCGTCAGAGTTATAAAAATTAATTGTAAATGGATTATATGTCATTCAAACAAAAGATATTTGAATACGTAATCTTAAACATTATTTCGACAAAATTCACTATATACTAAAAAGTAAGTTATATCCGAACATTCAGTAAAAAACTTACCAACGTGCCAAGTTTTAAAGTTGCGTTGTATGTCTGATGAGTGACAACTTGACACATTTTTGATACCACAGAATTTCAATGATTAAAACTTGATGGGTTTTTTTGTTAACAATTTATTAATTTTAGATTAGATAATATTATCCACCAAAAACTGGTATAAGAGAAGCCACCAAGATGCAAAAATGGTCATCCTTTGAAAGTAGTGATATCATTCCGCCAGGGAAAGGCCGCGCAGGGTAATCCTATTAGCCAAGTTATATGCCCCTACTAATAGTTCAAAAGTTAAATGAAAACCAGAACATTGCTGCTAGCGGTTGCAATCTTAAAGTTTTCTTTTAACGACCTAAGTGTTATTCGGTGCGATTAACTTGTCTAATGGTATTAACATTTGCGGCGTTTTTCTGGTTGAATGATATCATTACATTCAAAGGCCGACACTTTTCGGAATCTTGGTGGCTTCTCGTATACCAGTTTTGGTTTTGGGTGGATATCACATTTTTCATAGGACTTTCTAATCGTCACCTCTACCTTTTTTTTTCTGGAGGACTTTTATGTCTATAAATCTTCTCATTTTGACATTGCCATTGCCAAATTAGCCGTTACATCAGCCAAATTGACACGGTTTAGTTTGTTGTATGTAAATCATCTCTTGCTTAAGTTTGTTCAATCCCATTTTTTTTAACACAATGCTGATTTTCGTTCGCTTCGCTCACTTAATCAGTGTATCCCCCTTCCATTTGCTCTCCCGAGTTTAATGTTAATCACGCAATTATGCTGAAATTGCTCACTCAATCACCATTAATCTCATCTACTTGGCTGAAAGTCCACTTGGCAGCATCGCACTAGCATGTGTCAAGCTAAACCAGCAAACTCGGCACATTATTAAGACATACTTCTTCAAAAAAATTACTTATTTTCCTATATGATTGGACCCTATGCTCACAATATGCATTTTGTTTCTAACTCTTCTTGCAATGAAAGCCTCCCAGTCTCTTAGTGGGATTTGTTGTTTTGGTGAGCAGTAACGAGTTATTCAAGGGCCCTGGTCGGACGCCACACGCCCCGTAAACAATACTACAACCAATGAAGCAACTAAAGCTCCTTAAGACAACTGACCCCCACACAGATGACACATCACTCGCACAAGCAGTCAATGTCGCGCGCAGGCCGCGGAAGTTCCACTGCACATAAGCAATTACCACGGTGTGTGGGCCATCACATTCTGATCCTACTTCACACCACACATTACATCACATTACAGTATCGAAAACAGCAACTGAAAATACAAAATCTCACACTGCACGGTCATCATAGATAATACGGTCACCGGAATAGCTACAGAGGCGAACTCTGATTCCCAAATGCTCAAATACTCATCTTCGTTGCCCGACAAATATGTGCGACAGTAAGGAGACCGGTGAAGACTCCCTCAAACCACGAGTAGTACTAAGAACGAAGAAAGGTCTTGTGGCTCGACCAAGTTTCCCGGAGCTTCCGGTGGCGATCATGCCACGAGGACTGAAGTAAAAAGTGCTCTACGGCGAGCAGGATACTGAAACTTTATCTCGGGCCATGACCCAAAGCCGTACGCCCAGTGAACCGGAATAAAATGTATTACCGTCGGGCCCTGGCCTGAAGCCACATACCCCGAACAACATACAAACTTAAAACCGCAATACTGACACCTTAGATTCTATGTAAGAACAATCAGAGTACGTCCCTGAAGTCCCATGCCCTTCACATGTCACAATACAGGAGCTGTTGCACACATATCTCACCGACCCCTTTGTCGCCGCTTTGCTGCAGCAACGTATTCTGACAATATTAAGGACTGAAACGATCACTTATACACTTAAGCATGTTATAATAGACTGTTGGTTGACAATATAAACAATGGTTTCAACAATAATTTTGCATTTACGCGCCACTTCAGAGCTCCGTGCTTCTAGCTGCAACCGCCATTTTAGAAAAAAGCACTTCCCCGTACTACCATTTAACTGTGTGCCAAAATTTAGATATGCAAACTTTCCCTAAAGAGCTGCAGACGTGTCTTTATACCCTAAGAGACTTAACATGGGAGCCCTGTTCTTTGCGAGTAGCTAGTAGCCAGTAAGGCTGGGTTTACGCAACCACTCGCTTTTGCATTCTCGCAGCTAGAAGCTAGAAATCACCTCAAATTCCAACATGGCGGTGGTTTTTGAATGCCGCCTCGCAACGAAAACAGCAAATAACGGGAGTTCAGAAGCGTTTGGGAAAATTGTTTCGTCATGAGTAATTCTTTATATTATTGGCACGGATTATAAGACTGCAAGTATTTTCTCAAACGATGTCGGATTTAGCTAATCCATTTAGCGTTGTTACCATGGCAATGTCACCTTTGCTATCGCGATTGAGTTCTAGCTGCGAGAATGCAAAGGCGAGTCGTTGCGTAAACGCGCCCTAACACAAATCAATGAGGGCATGCTGTTTCTCCATAAATGTTACGTTCTCGCACTTTACTGTACAAGTTTTCTTCGTTAATGGACCCAAGACACCTGATTCGAACGATTTGCAAAGATTTCTACCGCATCGGGAAATTGCAACAGCATGCTGAAATATAGACACACGCTAGTGTATCGCTGCCTATACGAGACTTAATTGTTGTAGTTGTTTGAGGTGTATTGTTGTCAGATGGCGGCTAACTAGCACTACCAAACACTACCCAACATTGTGTATGCATAGTAGCGACGCTGCAAGCTTGCTAAACGCTGTCATCAGTATATGGGTAGCTAGAGTGTATTACAGAGTTGCTAGGTACAGTCTGCAAAGCTGCAGGGAGGGTTTTGCAGTGAATTTTCAGTGTAGTAGCACCAAGGAATGATCGATGACGTTGTGTAGTTGTTGTACGATGGTCCTATGTTCAAATACGTACATTGTACATTAGTTGTTGGTGATTGTAAGTTAAGTAGCTTTATAGTAGAGCATTTGGCTATGGGCCATGGCTCCAATAAATTCAGAACTAGCAGACTGTTTCTTTTAACTGTATCAAACTTATACCTGATTTCAACATACTGGTTCAAATTCCCCATGCGGTAGAAATCTTTGCAAATAGTTGGACTCAGGTGTCTGGGGTCCAGTAACGAAGAAAACTTCAACATTAAAGTGTGGTAACGTATCCTTAATGGAGAAATTACACCAACACGCTGAAATCAGGTATGAGCTTGTTACTGTTAAAAGACACAGTCTGCTAGAATGGTATAATTTTATTAAGGGCCATGACCCGAAGTCGTACGCCTTGACCAAGAGATAATACAACACATTGTTACGACCACACTAAAACAATGAACGGGACGCACACACTACAACTGTATTAATACGGCACCATGTGACATCCCGTAGAAGCCGCGGAGCCACGATTGAGTCACAATGAAACCGATGAGAGACAAGCAGAAACGTGAGTTGGCCGCCATCTGACAACAATAAAGCTTTAACAATTAACAACAATTAAGCCTCATCTTAGCGGCGACACACTAGCGTGTGTCTAGATCACAGCCACGTTCAGATCACTTAAAGCTGTACGATTTAAGACTTATTAAGACTTGGATCTACAAAGAAATAAATACAGTGATGTAAATCTATTTGCGTTGTCTTTTAGACTTATATGTCAGCCTGCGTATGCGTGGAATCGAACCCATGACCTTTGAAACCAAAGGCCGACGTCGTGCCGCTGAGCCATACTGACAGGACAATAAACGTCCCTCTGGGGACGATTGGAAAGACTTGTTAAATGCTGCTCATGGACTTAAAAAAATAAAAAAGGGCGTGTAAGTACAGCTCAGCGATACGACCTCTGCCTTTGGTTTCAAAGGTCGGAAGTTCGATTCCTCGCCCAGGCTGTCTGACATAAAAGTCCAAAAGGAAACATAAATGGGTTTGCATCTGTATTTATTTGAATCTTGTTGAGACCTCGGCTTTCCGTCCCGTTTGATCTACAAAGAAATGGACAGTTATTAAGTTCAATGCTGCATCTAAAATCAGTAAAAACATTACTAATGGAGATTCTTAATTGCTCAGACAGTTGAAAATTATGTACATACATGTTGCATGAATGCTATTCTAAAAGAAGTTCGCATGCGTATATCAAGGTCCATACCCCTAATGTAAACCAAATTTCATGCCTTTTCCATCTTTTTCCAGTCTCAGTAGTTCCATTTCCATGTCTCTTTCCAGTCTTAGTAATTCCGGGTTTCATGTGCTGAATTAATTTCTAAAAAAATGAATTTAAAACTTGTTAAAACAGAAATGTTTGAAATCATGGAACGGGAGCAAACATTGTTAGGTATGAAAAAGAAAACTTCTGCAGGTGTAGTGGGGCATCATTTTAACCTGCAACATGTTGGCACATCTATTGTACAAAACGGTGGCTTTACAAGGCAACGATAGTATAAAAATATATTTTTATCATAATATTACCAGACCTGATACACGAAAAATAAATTAGTGATAAAATTTCAGCCTTTTTCATCCTGACATTCACAATCTCTGAGAATTTAATAGTTTTCTATGTCTTGAAACGGACCTTACAGTATTCCAGACTTTGCCATTTTTTCAGCAGGCAGCAAGCTATGTTATAAAACTATCTTTACAGCTGCCCTAATTTTTTTTTTAATATTTAACGGTATTTTCTTTTAAACTAGGAACTTGTTATTGACGAAAATCGATACACTTGCATCAGTGAAGAAGAGCATGAAACATGCAAACTGAATTGCGTCAGATACAAGCTTCTGCTGCGACTTAAATGCAGGTGAATTACGACTCCTTGGTCACACATGGGTTCAGATTTTTCTTACTTAATCTATAGTATATCAAACCCAACAAAGTGTGAAAGCTGTAGGTCGATACAAGGTTATAGGAAAACACGAAAATAGTTTTTATTCTTTATCTAGTCAGGCTTTACTTCCAAGAATATTAGCCATGCTAATGTACTTTTTTAATCTACGCAGACTTTATTTTAGAACAGAAAGAAGTAAGTTGTTTTTATTCGATTAAGTAAGTCAGGAGGGGAAGAATGTGCTGGAGCGAGAAAATTTGTCCAGGCTTTAAAAATGCTCTGCTGGCGAATTCCATTTTCTATGCTGGACGACCAAGAATGGAGGAGTACTGTTGTACTGGAAGCAGTCATGTTGAGAACAAGCATTTATGGTATTGTGTGCACAGCGTATCTTGAGTCCTGAGCGGCTACGTCTTCCTGGAGGGGGCGGATTTAATCGACGGCCGCCATTGTGTTTGTAACCATCTAGGATATCAACAAGGCACTCTGCTACCAAAAATATACAATCGATTATCTGTGTTCGTTTTGAGGCGAACTCAAGATAGGCCGCAGACACAATAATAGGTGGTAAATCTTTTAGCTTTCGGAGTGAAATGGTGATTAAACCAATGACTATAGGCAGGTGGAAGAAGCATACGTAGTACGTGGGAGTAGATTACTCATAACTCATTCAGTAGAATTGGGCTCTTTTCACATCGATCATGTTTTCCCCAGACGCATAAACCAACTTGACCAAAAATATAAGAATTTCAAATATGTTCTGTAGATACTTTATTTATTTATTTATTTATTTACAAATTAATTGGTATAAATTAATTTGTTGACTATGCAGGTTCAGTTAGCTTATGATACGTTTATAGTTGACACTGGGTTCGTGAATAAATTGGGTTTATTGGAGCGATGTAATATTAGGCCGCACATCACGTAAAAACCACAACGATTCTCCAAACCCCACTTTGCACTCATGGAGCACGGGAGTCTGGACAAGGTCTATAAAAAAAAATCCGGAATCGGACATAAGGTTGAGGAAACATCAGGGTGACAAAATGGGCCAATGGCCAAGAGCCAAACTCCAAACAACAACGAGACAGCAAACCGTTTCTAATTGTTAAAGGCATCGTAGACTGATTGGTGAACATAAAGAGGCTGCGTAACGCTTCGAGCCATTGCCCTGAATAAAATCATCATTCCGGCCTCACTAGCAGACAGGTGTTTGTTAACACTGTAAGCAACTAAAAGCATAATTTGTATAAGGCTGGGCTGATCCCGATTACCGATTCAGAATGCTTCACGTAAATCCTTACCGACATTTTCAATATCGGTAGAAATCGGGAACGGTAGATAAAATTCAGATAGATCGGTAATAAACCAAATTGAAGATATTTTCTCTTCTCGTCGACCGAATTTGACGTTTGAACACACCATTTTGAAGGTTTTTTATACCAGCTTTCCAACGGTCGAAACCCCAAGCAACTGTCTCTTAAATTTTACTGGGGAATTTGGCCCAGCTACCCTGGCAGCCTTTCCCTGGTTGAATGTTACAACTACTTTCGAATACCGACCTTTTTTTTTTGCCAAACATCCAAAGAGCAAAAAAAAGGGCTGCCCGCTCCATTATATCAAAAGTGGAAATGACTAAGGCCCTAAATAGTTGTGGCGAAACGATGTTAACTCTCATGCACTTCCTCATCACTTTGCTTCCAGACATAATAAAAAGTGTTTGATTTTTGGGGTAAGATATAGTGTAATAGTTCGTAGACTTGCCGTCATGGATTCTTGGAAATGTATTTTTCATTATTATCATATAATCATCATGAGCATATTTTTTAACAACTGTGATAATAAACGAAACCACTCTATCAATAGCATTCCTTCTTTGGACAAAAAGCAAGAACGGTTGGGATAAAAACTGCAGCTTGCCTCTTGACTATTGGTCCTAAGTCTACCGTTGAATGTTGCAACAAGGCAAATGTACCAATAACAAACTACAACTAAAAAAATACCCTGACTAACATCCATTCCTGATACAGGTCAAAGGATAACGAAATATGGTTAGGGTTTGTTTATAGCTAAATCCATCATTTCTGTTAATGATTCTATATCAAGTGTTGCAGACTTACATTTTGGCATACGTTGATTTAAGTTGTCCTCGTGGTATTACATCCTATTTCTGGCTGTATATTCTTTTCTAATAATATTATCTTTACTGCAGGTTCCCTTTCATCATTTTCATGGCTAACAGTACGTTACCGACATGCAATTCATCCGAGTCAGTTAAAGCGTACTATTTCGCTTATCTGGAGCTGTTTGTTTTGCCAGGTGGAAGAAAAGGTTGCTGCTGCCCACCCCCATGCCGCAAATTGATATACGAAACGAAAATAATGGTTCAGAAGGAGGATGCGGATTCCATTATTTCGTCTGCAGAAAATATCATGTTATCTTTTACTAACATGCCTAAAGATTCAGTTGTGAAACTTCTCTCTGATATTGGTGGTTTCCTGGGGTCAATACTTGGATTGTGCGTGTTGAGCACGCTTGAAATTGCTATGAATCTATGTTTTAAACTTTCAAGAAAATAAAGGAGTTGACTCTTAACTAACTAAAGCTAGAAAATATTTTGCTTGTCGCACAGTGGACTTGGATTCAAATCAGATACAAGAAGTGTTGTAAATTAACCAGCAACCCAAGACCCTAAAACGGACTTGCAGGTTTCGAATGCAGTATGTAGCAATGATACATTTTTTAGTTCTAATACGATAGTGTACTACAAGCCTTATTTCAATTGCAATATCCTTTTATTATGATGAAGACTGAACTGAGTCAAAACTCAGCCTAGCTTGTCGAGGTACTGGGGCTACTGGATCAATTCTACTTTCATCTAGGCCATGATCCGATATTTTCAGCTGGTCCAAATACCCAGTTTTGCCTATTCCCATACTGCATTTCTATTTCGTTCTAAAATGACTAGAAAGTTTCAAATCTGAGTTGGCTCATCTGCACGAGCATTTTAATTCTTTGGATGACTTAAGGTTCGACAAACTTTATTTGAAATTAACAAAAACTTCTTTACTACGCATCTTGTGCCAACGACCTTATTTAGTGTGTGGCACAGGGATTCATAAATTATTCCTGTTGGTTAACTGTTATCATACCTTGCTGCAGTTAGTCTGAGAGAGTTTATGAACATTAGGAGTCGAATTTTGGCGGTAATTACTGTTTCGAGGGTAAGAACAAATTTTAACCCCAAGCCCCATTGCCGATTTCTGCATTTACTGTGTAGAAACTTGAAATCTTCAATTTGCCAATCACGCAATGCGTTAGTCTGCGTTTGTGCCGTACCTGCAGCTTAATAAAATAAGCCCTTGTTCTAATGGAATCAAAACATGAAGACTGAAGTAAATATTTTACTTGGTACTAGCTGCTCCCAGTGTAACATAATCCGGTATAGTTGGAAACCATGTTGTCACACTGTCCCGTTTATTGCTGCATTGATGTTTGTTTCTGTTGGCGCCCAGAGGTTGATTGCCCACAATTTTCTGTGAACAATGCTTGTCGTAGTATGTTATTTGTTACTGATTGTTACTGCTAATCGGCATTGCCCTTCACGTAGCCGACCCCTTTTCACTGATGCCACAAAAAGAGTGAACGCGCTCCCCTATTGCATTAATTTGATGCGTTCTGATTGGCTGTCACAATGACTGCCTTTCCCTGTTACTGACGCTCGCTTATACTCCTACCTAAGCAAACTTATATGTAGATTCCCAAAGAATATGTAAAAACCTTATTTATTAGTACGTTTCCTTTCGTAGAAGTTAAAATTGAGATTATTGCATCAGAATATGACAATTACTGGTACCTCGAATATTTCTGTGACGGTGTATCAAGTTCACATCACCCTCCAATCTTACATTGTCAGACATCATTGCTAGAAAGTAATTATTCAATCTATCCATCATTGTTACACTGGCAGCCACTACTGTGATAGTTTATTTGAAAGCTATTGATTCCGGGTTTTCGCGAATTTGGTATAATGAGTGTAAAACAGTATGCGGCAATCAACCTAGAATTTGTCAAAAATGTACCCAAAAAACGGGTAAAAAACGGATGATAAACTGCCCACTAATCATTGTCAAAAAGAAGATGAAAAAAAAGGAAAAAAAGAAGTGATACCAGAAATAAAACCAGCCAAGTCACAGGCAGTGATGGTAATAATATCAGAATAAAATGGCTCCCAACAAGTTTTCTACATGGTGTTCCAAGACTAACGCATGTAATTATTTCCCAACTAAAATGTGGTTTCATCCCTCCACCACACACAAAAAAAGATTGTACTGCTAACTGGGCACTTGCAAAAAATCTCCCGCCCCCCCCCCAAAAATAAATACAAAAAAGTGATAGCAACAGAACCCACAAAAGCGAAAAAAGCCACCAAGTATCAGCCAATCAAAGTAGTGATATCAGAACAAAAATGGCTGCTACCAAGTTTCTACATGGTATACCAACCCAAGCAGAAAAGTGTTCTCCTCAGAAAGTAGTGATATCACCTCCGCCAACAAACAGCCAACAAGCTAATCCCTCCGACTTTAGACGTTAAATAAAAAACTTGACCATCAATCACTACGGACCATTGTAGCTCAGGTCAGGTTTAACAGTTTACTTTTGATCTAATAGTCGGAGGAATTTGTTTGGCAGTAGCTCATTGGCAGGGAGGTTAACATTATAATGGGAACACTAATTTGATTGGCTGAAACTTGGCAACTTCTTTCACCGTTGTGGGTTTTGTTCCTGCCACAAGCTATACATCATTGTAACATTGGCAGCCATTGGCTATGGTACTTTCTTTGAAAGCCATGGGATTCATGGATTTCGAGAATTTGACGACGGTGAGGGTAAAAAAAATATGTGGCCGTCAGCTTAGGATTCGTTGGAATGGGCGATCTTTGCGCCCTAATTAGCTGATTCTCCAAATGTGTCAGCTGCTTCTAGGTGGAAAAAGGGTGTAGGCTAAAGAGTGTTGATTTTCCACAGGGTGGCGTTCTACCTGAAAAACCGGGAAAATCGAAAAATTCAGGGAATTTATCATGTCTGGAAAATTCAGGGTAAAATCAGGGAATTTGAAAAATATTTACCGAAAATCAGGGAATTTGAACATTTTCTGGAAATTCTTTCACCTATAAAGAATAGGTATTCTGATTTAATTTTTTACTTCTAAAACCTTCACTTTATTTCAGTTAAAACGTAATTTCCTTATTGTCTCATTTCTGATAAAGTGTAAACTCCTTAGGCCTAAGTAATGCTGGACGTTACGTGTCAAGTGAGTTTTTAGTTTTGTTCAGATTGTGGCTTTTTCCTGCTCTTTGCCACCAGTTAGGGCACCGCAATATTTGGTTTAGCACTGCCTTAACTGGTCCTGTACATTATTCCTTTACAGTACCTTCCTTCGACCAAAAAAAATCAGGAAACGTGTTAGTATTGATCTGGAAAAACCGGAAAAATCAGAGAATTTCATCATGAGGTTCCAGTTTTAAGCAATGGAAGTAAAACTGATCAAATGTTCTGCCGTCGTGATAAAGTATTTTATGCAACTGATCTTGCTGAAAGTTGGCATTTAGTTCACATTTGACTGGAAATCGTGCCTTTTTATGGTTTCACTATTGGAGGGGCGCTAACAGCAAAGATTGCAATTATTAACCTCCTGTGATAAGAAAAAATCTTGTCCATTGTTAGTAACCTTGTTCAAGTCACACAATGGAAACGTTATTTCTGGTGTTCGCAATGCGTCGAATAATGACAATAAAAGCAGAGCGTACAGCAGATAATATTTCTCCTTCATTCACTACAGAACTATTACTCCAGAGCGACAAGAATACTGTTTATATACTACTGACGCACCGTTTATAGCTTGTGGTGATATTTTAATTGTAACGTATTGCATTCACAAGAAATGCACAAAACCTGCGTGTTGAACTTTAGATTTTTATGAAAACTGTAGGGGACGCAGTATACTTAATTTGAAAAGTACCTTTAATTTGTCTGTAGCAAGGCTACAGTAAACGAAAAAAGCGACACAACAGGCAACTTGGAACAAATTCAGAAAAAAAAGCCCTTTATGGCAATCAAAAGAATTTTGTAAAAGTACATGGCTAACATTAGGTATGCCAAAAGAAACTACAAACGAAATGATATAAAAAAAACTTGGGTGAAAGAGCCTGCCAAGTTTCTGCCAATACAAGTAGTGACATTAGAGTAAAATTTGCTGTCATAAAGTTATTTACATGGTGTACCAAGCCTATCCTATGTATTGACTGAAGTGTTCACCTTAGAAAGTAATGGTAATGCCCCCACCAACGCACAGCTGCCAAGCTAATCCCACCAACAATTACTTCAGACAGTAAATGCAACACTTAACCATTGCTACACTCATCCGACTGTAGGAATGGTCTGGTTCTTCATTTAACCTTTGATCTAGTATTCGGGTGGATTAGCTTTGTGGTTGTTCGTTGGCGAGGGTGATATAACTATTTTCTCATGGGAACACGTTTCAGTCAGTACATGGGTTATGCTTGGTAAACGACGTGGAACACTTAATGTCAGCCATTATTATTTTCATAGCACACTTGTGTTGGATGAAACTTGGTGGGTTTTGTTTGTGATTGGTAGGGTATTACACACGGCGTCACTAGGAAAAATATTACATTCTACTACGAATAATTTAGTTTTGTAATTCTTAGTCATACTCAACTTTTAAATTATTGTCTGCGTACCTGTACTTAGCAACAGCCAACATCTTTGAATCACGTGTAACATCATGCTACTTTCTCGTCATTTTTTACGTACATAGTTCTTACAGTATATTAACAGCACCTACTGTACTGCTTACGATTTACGGTTTAGTAAGTAATCATCTTAAAGAATTTGAACCGAACATTTGCCTTAGTGACTTCTAAGCAAACTAAATATTTGTCTTAGTTACTTATTAGATGTTTGAATCACGTGTTGTGTTTGTTGTACATGATATTATAAATAGTTTTAATTAAAATTTTACCATCTGATCCTCTAGCCACGATCAGCTGAACTAGTTATTCTCTTCATGGCTTCTTCATATTTGGGGGTTCACTCACTCAAAACTCTTCTAAATCTATAAATCCTTGGTAATACAAATTAACGTATGAATGGTGCACTATTGTAAAGAACTCAATTTGTAATATTTAATCATTGAAAAAGTTTTAATAATTATGCCATGCGTTTAATCATGCACATTTTTTATCATTCATTTCATGCTGCTATCGGTTTCAATAATATTACCTAATAACAATTTCTGTAGCGCCGTTTCCTTATTGTGCCATGCACAATTACTACATAATTCAGGTAAAAAAATAAAGGGTTCGATTTGAATCATTTGATAATAGTAGTTGCACACACATTTAAATTAATCTACTCAGTATTGCATTCTGACTCATAACATTTCAATACTAACAATTTGTTATTATAGTTATTTGTGTTATTAATCATTTCCTTATTGTGCAGTATAATTATGCAATGACTAAAAACGTTTAAAAAAGATTTTTTTAAATATTTAATCATGGTTAAAGTTTTAAAAATTACTTCATGCATTTAATCAAACATATTTTTCATCATACACTTTGCAGCAATCAGTTTCAATAACAATTAAATTATAACTACTTGTGTAGTGCGGTTTCCTTATTGTGCAATATGCAATTACCACATACGTACATAATCTACGAAATAGAATGTTTCAGTTTGTACCAATTAATCATGATAAAGTTTTATAAACTTTGTTGTTCCCTATTTAATCACACACAATTAAATTAATCATACAATTGATTGCAATCTGACTGGGTAACATTTCAAAAATAACTTGTTATTGTTATTGTGTGTGTTATTGTGTTATTGATGTTTCTTTGTTCTGTAGTAGCGAAGTATTCAATCACCACAAATTAAATGTTTGAAATACACGGTACATTTCGTAATCTTTAATCAGAGCTAATGTTTTAATAACTTTGTAGTTGCATAATCATACACATTTAAATTAATCATATACTGTATGGCACTAACTCAGTAAAATTTAAATACTACCAACTTGTTATTTTTATTTGTTTTATTAATGTTCCCTTTTCGTGCAGTATACAATTATACAATAACCGCACACAAAAATGTAAAAAATAAAGAGTTCGTTTTGTAATATTTAATCATGGTTAAAGTTTGAGTAATTATATCACGCATTAATCAAACACATTTTTATTTGTACTCTTTGCTGCAATCAGATTCAATAACAATTAACTAATAACAATTTCTATACTGCTGTTTCCTTATTGTGGATTACGCAGTCAAGGTAAATTACTTGTACAAGGTAAATTGGCTTAGGAAATAAAGTTTTCAATTTGTACCGGTTAATCATAGTGAAATTGTTACGAACTTCATATTTGCGCATTTAACCAGATAAAGCAAAGAGAAAAACAAACCAAACAGCTCAAACCGTACATAACATGATTTTCTCTTTCCGTTATAAATTTACGGTGATTTGTGTGTGTTCATTTAATCATACACTTTACTACATTTTTTAAAGTTGTTACATGTGTTATTATTGTTTCCTTATAGTGCGGTATCAATTATATAATAACAACAAAATAAATTTGTAAAATAAAGGGTCCATTTTCTAATACTTAATCACTGTTAAAATTTTAATAATTATGTCATGCATTTAATCATACCCATCCTTAATCATACACTTAGTTGCAATTGGTTTCAGTAACAATTAACTAAAAACAATTTCTGTAGTGCTGTTCCTTACCGTCCAATACTCAAATAACACAAAATTAGTGTACGTAAGAAAAGGTTCAAAATGTATCATTTAATTACGATAAAAGCTGTAAGTGAGTTGTAGCTGTGCATTTAAATATACACTTTTAAATTAAACATACACTTTATTGCAATCTCTTATCGTAACATTTAATAATACGTGCTAACTTCTTATTATTGTACCCTTATTGTGCAGTTTACAATATTATTATATGATAACCACAAAATAAATGCGTAAAAAAGTGTTTATTTTGTAGTAGTTAAGCTTAGTAAAAGTTTGAAGAAATTCGTTGCTGTGCATTTAATTACATGTATTTAAATTAATCACACACTTTACCTGAATCATTCTTATTTAAATTATGACCTTTTCGTTAGTACTGTTTCCTCATGGTACATACAGCACATAATTACCACGTACTATCATACGAAATAACGCCTTCAATTTCCAATATTTTATCATGTAAAAGGCTATAATAGTTTTACCATAGTACATTTATTAATGCATTTTTTTGCAATGTGTTTTCAATATTATTTTGATTCATTATACAAATGCATGCATTGCTGTTTCTGTACTGTTCTGTGAATATTTTCCACATAATAAAGCTTTAAAATAAAGAGTCATTGTGAAATAATTGATCATGTTACGATGTTTAGGAATTATCCACTTTCTTGCAATCAGTTTCAATAATATTTTAATCATAGCTAAAAGTTTCTTTTTGTGTAATATGCAAATAACATTTTACACGAAAATTTTAATAACAACTTCCAGCCAACAACAGCTATTATTATTTGTCTACATCCCTCAGTGGAGTATAAATTTGTCTGTATGAGACGAAGATTTCATTTTGTATTTTTGATTCATAGCAAGAGGTTTCAGAATTTTGTCAGGGTAATTAACTGGTTTGTACATTTTACAATCACGTTTAATCATCTTCTTTCGTTTAATCTTTTTTAGTTATATTTGTATCATTAACACTTTCACTCCTAACCTTTTTATTTTGAACTAGCATTACAGCCTGACCGATTTTAGCATATACCAAAAATATAATTTCAAGCTGTGCAGTAGAGCTCAAGAATTTAAAATATAGTCACTTATCTCAGAAAAGTATGCTTTAAATCGTGTTGCATTCTGAATTTTTTTACACAAATTAGTACTGGCACAGTAAGCAGCGAAACAATGTTGACAAACTCACAAAAACGCAAAAGTTCAACATTGTTGGCCGCCATTTTGTATTCAGCTAAGCAAGGCATCTATACAACTTCCAACAAACACCATTTCACACAGCTCAGGCTAGTCAGTGCTGCCATCTAACGACTGATGTGTGCACTAAAAACATTGCCTAACTACATTGCGTGAAGAGCGATGGACGTACTGGTACGTTGACTTTAGCATGCACCCCCAAACATTCAGGACGTACTGGTACGTCCATAGGGAGCTGTGCAAAAGTTCAAAGGACGTACTAGTACGTCCAAAGGCGTTAAAGTGTTAACAGCAGAAGTAAAATACGATATGGCACTCACTCCACTAACAGCCAAAAGCCTCATGGCGTTTACTACCTCTGAATCGCCTTTTGCTACTTATATATTTCCATTAGCTACTCTCCTCCCGTCCTCCTGAGCAATGTGGAAAAGTGCCTTTTGCTACTTTCTCTCCACCTGGACGATGTCCGACTTGCTCGACTTAAGCTCGGACCAGAATGCGAGCTAGGGCCCAATGGGTCACTTTTGGTTACTTTTGGCAACTTTTGGCTAGCGGGCACTGTAGTTTCACTGAATTTGCACGTATTTGTACGCTTTTTATACAAATTTTTATGTATTTTTATGCATTTGCGCACATTTTTGTAGTGCCTTCCCCTAATCTGTAGCGTGTTTACACGAGTTTGCAAGTTATATTGCATTTTCACACACTTCAGACTGTAATGTATTTCACACAATCTTAGTGTACAACATTTTCACACAATCTTAGTGTATTTTTTTCTGCACTTGTACGCATTTGCAAGTTATAGTGCATTAGCACACATTCATTTTGTACTGCTTTTTTGTGCCACTTGGTCCAAGTATCAGTTAGACGATGTCGTTCTGCAACACTTCAGTAACACTTACCCTATTTACCCGAGTGGCAATAAAGCGAAAGTCTTACTGAATTGTTCCCGAACGCCATCGTTTAACATATTTGTTTGTACAACGAGTTGAATCTTTAGTGAACGAGCCATTGTTGCAATAAAGCGAAAGTGTTAGTGCATTGTTGCCAAACCTTCGTCGAACATATTTGTACAACAACGAAATTAAGTACACTTAGCCATTGTTGTGGTAGTATAAGGAGCCATTGTTGGCTGGAATGTTCTTCGCGACAGCTCCGCTTTTAAAACTAAATAACTGCAGAAAATGCCCTATTTGTTTTTTTTTTTAGTAAATGTTAACGTTTCCTTCGGGTCTTTCCAGCTGCAATAAAATATTATTTTGGAAAAATTGATTCATAAACATTGATAGCGGTAGAAGATTTACTTATGAAAGTTAGAGCCAAAGGCCATTGTTTTCTTGCTTACGTAAGCAAGAACCCTCACGCCTTCGTATTATATAACCAGAATTCTTCTCTCTTATTTTAAAAAAAAAAATAGTAGTTGTTAATTTAAATTGTGAAATAGTTTAATAATAATTTAGTAATGATTTGGGGTACGTAAACATGGACGCATGATTGTATTTTTATTACTTAAGTAAGAACCAAACACCTTCGTTTTCTTACTTACGCTTTCATTGTTGCAACAGCGTGTCTTCATGATATAAATCCACTGCTGCAACAATGGTCCAACAATGAAAGAGTTGTACAAATGCATTTAGCAGGCTTCGCGCTGACTGTTGCGCATTTTTTACTAAGCTTATAGTTCCGCTAAGGGTTTGGATGTCCCACTCGGTGCAAATTTATATAACAGAGTTTGTACTGAATGTTTCATGTTTTTTACTATCATTATATTTGTGCTAAGGGCTCGGAAGTTTCAGTTTCAATACATGTTTAGTAGAGCTTGCGCTAAATGTTGCTTGTTTTTTACTATCATCATATTTGCGCTAAGGTTTATTGCACTTGAATATTTGGTTACTTTGTATGTGGTTACAAATTATATTGCATTTTAAAATTGTACACGTCTACAAATTGTACTGTATCTGTTCTGAATTTTGCACACAATCTTAGTGTATCTGTACTGCAATTGTAAGCATTTGCAAGTTATAGTGCATTTGCACTGCTTTTTGCGCCTTTCGATCCGAATGCATTTAACAGAATTCGTGCTAACTGTTGTGTATCCGGAAAAGTGTTGCGTATTATTGAAGTGACGTCAAGGTTTACTGGATCAACATCCTTACGCGACGTCGTGGTTGTAGCATTGTTTTCGCACATTGCATTTTGTGCACATTTGTGATGCATTTTTATGCATCTGAAGTGCATTTTTATGCACTTGCTGCACCTGTAGTAGCGGAATTTGCACGCAATCTTAGTGAATTTGTACTGCATTTGTAGTCGTTTGTACATATTTGTAGCGCATTTGTACTGCATTTGTTAGCATTTTCACTTTTTTAAAATAAATTGCGCATTTTTATGCAATTGCTCGCATATGTACATTGTATTTGAACACATTTGTACAGCATTTGTACACATTTGCAAGTAAGTACGCACATTTCTAGGCTGTAGTGTATTTGCAATCCATTTGCACTCTATTTCCGTGTACTGGATTTGCACCACATTTGTACGTTGTTGTACGGATACAGTTGCACGCATTTGCAGCTATTTGTACTGCACCCATTTGTACATATTTGTACATACGCAATGCATTGGTGCCGCATATTGCACGCATCTTTAGTGGATTTGTACTGCTTTTTGCACTGCATTTATACGAGAATGTGTCTAGATTAACTGGAAAACTTGCCACATTACCACAACATACTTTTTTAATTTGTTTTTTCCTACTTGATTGGACCCTGTGCGCACGATCTGCTTTTGTTTCCAGCTCTTCCTGCAATGTTAGACTCCCAGTCTCTTATTAGCGAGATTTGTTTGTTTTTGCGAGCCGCCTCTTTGCAACAACAGTGCATGCTGACAATTAAGTACTGCAATGATACGCGCGTATAACACTTTATAATATAGCACGTTATCATAGACTGTTTAATGACAATACAAACAATGGCTATAACAATAATTTTTCATTGACGAGCCGATTAAGGGCCACGTGCTTCTAGCCGCAACCCCCATTTTACGAAAAGGCGCTTCCTTATAGGATGCACCTGTCTGCCGAAATTTAGATTTGGCAACTTTCCCCAGTGTGCTGTACATGTATCTTTATTATACCCTACGTAAATTAACATGGAAACCAGCGGATTACGTAGGTTGTACTTATTAGTACTAAACAAATCACCTTTATTACTAAAACTCAGCCTATTCACAGTATAAACGATAGATTAAAACAGGAGCTTTTGCTCAGCCTTACTCTTGTTTTAAGCTCCTGTTTTAATCTACCTTTTATACTGTGATTAGGCTGAATTTTTAGTTTTATTAGTTCACAGTGAGGGTGGTTATAAATCAGCGTTATTGAGGGGCTTTCTCCATAGGATACGTTCCCATACTTTTATGTGTAGGTTTTCTTCGTTGAAATCCTAACATTGTTGCTTCGAACAACAATTTGGCTCTGCGAGGCACATATTGCTTCACGGTGATTACTCGTGGCAGGGGCTGATTTGCATTCTGAATGAAGGCTTTTTCAAACAAAGATAGACGATTTTTTCAGCAGCTTGCAATGTGACGGTATTGTCGATTACGTAGTAACAATTAGTACCGGTTTTCCTTTCAGTGTGTAGAGGTCAGGTGTTGCAATGTTTGTATATCCAGTATTTTCTATGTTTCAGTGTGCATGCTTTTCCAGACCATTCTGTATTTTTGTTGATATACAGTCGATGCAGTTTAAAGACAGCATGGCTACGGCCTCTGGCTCTCCAATCAACCAATCAATCAGTTACTATCACACGAAGAAACACGGCCTTCAGCTTAAGGGGCCAACTTTGTTTTTAATTTTTTTTAGCAGTCGTATCGTCTTTATCCTGGATTTTGTTTTGCCCATAGTTGTTTTCCAACATTTGCTAAGTGTAGCCTGAACGTTCACTGCAACTGGTGATTTTTCTTACTGTAATTGTCTCCTTTTCCTTCCATCCTCCCATTCCTCCCCATTCCTCTCACATTCTTCCACCCTGTCCTCCTACCCGTTCCTCGTATTCCTGTCCGTGTCGTCCTACCCTTCCTACTTCTTCCCCTACATACTAGCTGATATATGTCTTCTTCCCCTCACCTTTTCTTCCCTCCTCTACAACCCTCCCCTTCTTCCTAGCCGTCACCCGCCATCCCTTCCCCCATTTGTTACAAGTTATTGAATTTGGATGGGTAATTTAATTAAATAATGCCCCTCCCCTTTTCCTCTGCTCCCTCCACCTCCCAATCTCGTTAGTTACTAAAGCATTAGAATGCCAAGTGAGGGCTAAAAGACGCATTGCCCAACACACGGACATACCATGTGGTTTTAAAGAAATATTTAAAGAAAAAAATTTCATTTTTTTATTTTTTTGTTTTAATTTATTGAACCGTACTTTTAATATGTGCTTACAAGGTAGACCTACTAAACATCGAAAAAAGGTACTAACGGTGACTGGGGAGGGGTTGAGGTTGACAATTTGGCATGTACCGCCCCTTCCCCCACAAAAAAATTCATTGCTACAACCAGGCTCAAAGTGAAGTTGCAGAGCTACCCATGAAGTTCTTTCCAAAAGGATGTAAACTTGCACGCATTTTCACATATAGGTCTAATCATTTGTTGCAAAATAAACTTAGGCTTATGTAAAAACTTTAATACAAAAGTCAACACATTTCTTACCTTTATGTTTTGTTCCATTCTTCACCTTTCTTGTATCCTTGTGTGGAATGTGACACAGCCGGCTGAATATAGATACAAACAAAAACGTCAAGTGTGCCTTAAAAAAAGGGGTTATATGATTGAAGTTTCATTTTACTTGTTAAAATGTACACGGATAAAAATTGGTGATTTTTAATTGAAATAATCAAATGTACAAGTCAGATAATTGCATCTATTTAAGTGTTGTTGTGCTTTACGTAACGTATATGATTGGTAAAGCACAACAGCACTTAAACAGATGCAATTTTCTGAATTGTACATTTGATTATTTCAATTAAAAATCACAATTATTAGCCGTTTACATTTTAACAAGTAAATTGAAACTTCAATCTTATAACCCCTTTTTTGCGGCACACTTGACGTTTTTGTTTGTAATCCGTGTACCTTTTTTGCGGCTAGGGTGTCGCGCTGTAAAGGTTTATGCATGCAGTCGATAGTTGCATGCACGAAGAACGGATCTGGAGTTTGCTGAGTGGCATTGTTCCCTAAATACAATGGTTAAAACAATGTAAAACAATCAAAATGATCGTTTAGGGTCCCGTAACTCTGGAATGGATCGACCAATTGAATAAGTGGTCCCTGTAAGGTTGAAGCCCAGGGAAATTTCTGGCTCAGATCATGTTTCAGATTTTAGGTAGGTGCAGTAGTTTTTTCTGAAACCGTTTCAGCCAAGAAGAACAAGAACAAGAACAACAACAACACGAAGTGAACAGTTTACTCTTGCACGGAATTGCATAAAAGTTGGTGTAAAGTTCGGAAAAGTTGCTATCTACTATCTGGCCAAGTTTGGTAGAAATATATTGAATAGAAACGGATAAATTAATAGTTTTAAATTTGCTGGAGAGAGGACTTCAATCATATACTATACACACGGCTATTGTCGTGTATGATTTTGTCTTTGTACTTGAGAGGTTAAGCTACAACAAAAAAAAAACTATTCCGCGTTTTAGCTGAAAGTGTACAAATTTAAACTAAACGACGATAGATTGTTGGAAATTGGCAGCCTTATACGATGGAGAGGAGCATTTATTTCTGACCGGAGTTGAATTGTTTTAAAGTGGGCGGAAACCACGCTGCACGCGCGAACGTTTTATCCTAGGTAAATGAATAATTGCAACAATTTTAAGGTGCGCGGCTGTCTCGCTAAATTAATCCCACTGATTAATTGAAAATTACGCAGTGAGCTTCATTTCACCTACAAACTATTACTCGGTGGGTTAACTGACGAAGAGCTGGACATTTGATATCACGACTTGAAATACCCGTAAAGCTTGGCGGGAACCCTTAACACGGTGTGTTTTTGGGAGATAACAGATACTGTGTTTTTATACCTCATGATTTATTTACAACATGTTTTGTTCAAAATTACGTTTGTTGTCTGCGCTTCATGATTACTCTGTCAGTCGATTCCTTTTATGTATTTTATGTATAAGTTTAAAATGTTTTTATTTTTTTTATTTCTGTAAGCTGCAAACCATTCGTAGCAAAAACCAAAACCAAAACCAAAACCAAAACTCGTAGAAAAACCTGCCAAGTTTCTAAAAACGATCGGCCTTTGAAGGTAGTGATCTCATTCCAACAGGGAAAGGCCGCCAAGGTTAATCCTATTAGCCAAATTAATCGCACCGAATAATACTTTGGACGTTAAATGAAAACTTGAAGATAGCTACCGCAAGTAGCAATCTTCTAGTTTTCATTTACCTTTCGAACTATTAGTATGTACGATTAACTTGGCTAATAAGATTAACCTTGGCGGCGTTTCTCTGGTGGAATAATATCACTACCTTCAAAGGCCGATCATTTTTGGAAACATAGCGGGTTTTTCTACCAGTTTTGGTTTTGGGTGGATTTAACTTACTTAAACAGCCAATGTCACTAGTTAAATACCTGGAAATACGGGAAATATCAACGTTATTCACACCTTTCTTTCAACAAGAAAATGTAAAGCTTTGTCACTAACAGTGACTTATTTGTTAGTTAGGCTACCAATATCTTGCAATCTACAAAGTTTCAGATTTTTCTGTTGCGATTATTTTTCCTCAGATGCCTGAAAACAGCTGAAGTTCCGAAGCTGTAAAAGACACGTGTTTAGTGACGCCATCTTCACGTATATTTTATCTGGATATAGGACAGATACACGCTAGTTAATGCTATCGATTAATCTTGGCTGGTGATACACTAGCATGTATCTTAAACGAACGTGATTTAATAAAAAGTAAATCTAAAGAGACAAAAATATTAGGTAATTCTGTTTGTCGTTTATAATTAACAACTCCAGCTATGCCGTGGTTTTGAAAAGGTTCTTAACCTGTTAGCCCTACTCCAACGTGAATACAACAAACTTCAATCAATCGGTTAGTGGTGGGGCTAAAAAGGTTTCACATCTAGCAATCAATGTGCCCCTTTGGTTTCAGTTAGTGCATGGGTAGAGGAGTTTAAAAATCACGGGACACAAATTTCCATGACCCTCAAGTAGCTACGGTGGCACATTACCCAGAAGTAACCTATTTTCGCAGGGTGGCTACAGGCCTAGATCGTCACTACGCTAATGCTCTTCACACTTAAATAGTCTTAGGATGGCCCGTATCTAATTGCCCACTTTCTGTGAAAACATGAAATTTGGTGTGGATAAACATGAAGAGTAGCTAATAGTAACTTGGCTAATAGGATTAACCTTGGCGGCCTTTCCCTGGTGGAATTTTATCACTACCTTCAAAGGCCGACCGTTTTCGGAAACTTGGCGGGTTTTTCTACCAGTTTTCGTTTTGGGTGGATTTATATTACACAATAGTTTAAAATTTAAAAAGGTTGATTTACAAAAATGGACGTTCGGATCTTTTTTTGTAAGGACGCATCAGTTTTCCTGACTAACGTGTTTGTCCTCAAACATGATCAGTAAACATATCAACATCAAACTGTGGGACCGTATCTAGAGGAACTTCATCTAGTTTTACCGTGTGTGATAATTTTATTTGAAGGTTAACTTGGGTCTATTTGCAACTATTCTTTTGAAAGGTTTCGTATCAGCAAATTGTCTGAATTATTATTACTAATATTTGATTTTGATACTATTGTGTCAATTAAAAAAATAAAAAGTAAATGGCTCAATTTTGAACATTACTAAACAATAGGAGAAAAAAGTATACTAATGGTAGGAAAAAACGAGGATTCGATCAAGGAAAACTGTGATCATTGTAGAGGGCTTATATCCCATAACTTACTAATGGAGGCTGGTAGTCTCTCTCACGACCCTCATAACAGAGAAACTATGCCAGAAGAGGGATTTTGCCTTTTTAAAGTCCTCGTCTATTCAACTTCTTCAGTCAACGGGTTAAGATGTACTACTGCTGAGCCACAATTAACGAGAAATTCTCGAAATACCCCGTGAGGTATTAAAAATTACTAATTTTTTTCAGCTCTCATGTTTCTGCCCACTAAACCCTTTTGTGCTATTTATTGGCATATAATTCTCTTGTGCTTGACAATCGTGATATTAATTTTTGCCTAAATATCACTGAAAAATATTTAAAAAAATTATCGATAATTTACGTATGAAAGGTTTACTCTTGGTTGATCAAAACAGACATGAATTTATTTTGTTCTACTCACTAGTGAAGAACAACAGACGTCCATTTGGCTAAGAGAATGAGCTACCACCAGGATCCTGTACAGCAGCTCTGGGTTGCAGTGGGCGTCTAAGATATCCAACCATGAAACAAAATGTATTAACATAATGGTGGGATAAAGATATCTGCTAACATCAAAGAACCCCGTTTGACGGAACTAATAATAATATTTTGTAAAATTTATTTCTTCATTCTCAGATCACTGTTGCTAATATTCCCATAAGACCAGTCTTCAATGCCAAATGTTTTCTTCCTTAACCCATTAACTACCAAGTTATTATTTAAATTTATTCTATTTATTTTTATTTGGGAGGGGGGGGGGTGCAAGCTGGGGAGGAACAGTTAACTCCATGTACCCTGCGTGACTATAGCGACTAAGTTACAAAGTTTGCTGCCATACGGTCAAAAATAAAGATTTGTTTTCGTTGAATTTCGGACATGGGGTGGACTTAGCAGGTGCAAGGTAATCCACATTACCGATATGGTCATTGGAAGTAACTGTTCAAAATTTCATTCTTATCTGTCAATGTGTGTGTCTTCCTGAATGAAGCCTTTCTGGATGCCTGTTTTTTTTTTTTTTTGGTTGTGGGAAATATGGGTTGGGGTATATCACCACAGCCAGCATGGGATGTGCACGTTATTCCGTATAGATACGCACGTTGCTCGGCACGCAAGATGCATATATATCTGTAGAGTCCCATCTGCCTTTCTAAATATTCTCGCATGTCTGCCTGAATTCGCAGGAGCATTTTGAGAAGGGTATTAAACTGGGACAACACTGAACTAGGCCCATCATTGGCACGACTGTTTAAGCACTACAGGAATAAACTCGAGTGTTGGGTACGGATTCAGCAGGTTTTTTTTTTATCGGAATCTGCAATAAGCACATTTTTTTACTACTCTAATGAATTCAAATTAGTGTCGATAAATTTACGTTTAACGATGAAATGCCATCATGTTAGTCATTGATTGAACATTATAATACTAATTACAAACAAAAACGTCAAGTGTGCCTAAAAAAAAAAGGTTGTATGACTGCAGTTTCACTTTACTTGTTAAAATGTACATGGACAAAAATTAATGATATGAAACTGAAATGAGCAAATGCATAATTGAGAAAATTGCATCTTATTTAAGTGCTGTTGTGCTTTATCAAACTGGTAAAGCTCAACAGCTGTTAAATAGATGATATTTTATGATATTTTATTTGTGCCAACACTTTCAATCTGGTGCGTAGTTCAGTGCTTAAGCATAAATATGTTAAGTCGGAACAATACGCCCTCCCCTCTTAGGCCTTATGGGAAATCTCCCCTTATTCCGTATGGTCAGTACGCCTCTGACATTGAAGCAAGTCAGCTTTAGTCGATTTAGTTTTATTCTTCTTCACTTTCCATGGGGGTTATAAGATTAGCGAAAAATGAGAAATGTGTCAAGACGTTATAGTCATGATCGATATATTCTGGCCTTGCGTGTAAATTTTATTTTGAGACACGTGGCGTATTGAATTGATAACATGTAGCCACGATCAATAAAACGTTAGGTTGAAAGACGGTTCGTGTTATGTCAGTCACACACAGAATTTAAAATAAATCTTTTAAGCGTAGTCGACTACGAGCAGGTCGGGAAAATGTCTCCGATAAACTGGAATGATTTAAAAATTGATGACGATACTCATATTGATTCTTTTAAAATGCAGCGCTGTGGTAAACCCGGGAAAAGACCGAACAGTGTTCATTTTGCTTGCTATGAAGCACATTTAACTGAATGAACTAACTGCCTATCAATACTTTTAAGTCGTCCTATTGTTCACCATATCAAGTTTTGACAAAGGTTGGCAGGTAAGTCAAACTGTGATACACTTGATGGACCTATAAGAGAAAGAACAAATGAGTTCAGTTACATTCGTGTAAAAGGATGTGTATGCACTCGTAAATACAAAAAGAACTATCCAAGACGGACGCATATAGTATTTATACAAATCTTTGACAGAACTGGATAATTTTCACTCTTGTGACGCATTAAAAAATGTATTTGTTTCCTAGTTACAATTGTCAAGCAATGGTTAGAATCTACTGGATATTTAAATATATGTATTTTTCAGATGCTGCATATTTACTTTTTATGGAACTTTGTTCTTTTGGGAGAGCAATCAAGTTCATCAGCATAAAATAATTACCTTCGAACTGTAGCTGAATTAGTGAAGCTAATGGCAATGTTGCTAAGTGAATTTTCGCAACAATGAAAATTTTTTTATTCTTCCTTAACATTGTTCTTCCTTAATACCTATTGGAAAACAAATACGAACCCGTTTTATGAGACGCCATTTGTGCCAAAAAAAAAATAATAATATATATATATATATAAATTGTCTGCAGCAAAAAAAAAGTAATCCGTAGGAAAAAAATTTGTTGGCAGAAAAAAAAATTAATCCATAGAAAAAAATTAAAGACAAAAAAGAAATACTTGTGGAGAAAAAGTTATGTAAAGCATATTTCGTAGGAAAAAAATTGCTTCATGAAAACAAATTTTTTTACTTTTTTTTTTCTACGAACGCATTCTATCGTGCATCTCGTAGAAAAAAAAATTAGGCTCCGCTTTCGTCAAAGGCCACGCCCTTACAAACCAAGCAACCAAAGTGCCCTCTTCCGGCGATTTTATCGCTGTAGTTAGAAACTTCACACCATCTCTTCGCTGCATATGAAAGTGCATACTTAGTAATTTGTATATTTGCTAAGTGCAGTTAATGCATTCGAATGCACCTAGATTACCTAATGCGTCAAATGAATAATAATAATAATAATAATAATAATAATAATAACTTTATTATAAATTACAATTAAATTGCAATCCTCGAAGCTTTTTGCAAAGCTTGTTTGAGACATAATACATCTTTTTCAATTAATTTAATACATGTTTCATTATTACGTCTGACGCCCTCACTGGCAACACTGTTTCGTATATACATACAATATATCATAGTTACATATTACACACAAATACATTACACCAAGTTACATAAATACATACTTTATTTTACATAAAATTACTTTATTATTATGATTTATTAGGTCTTGTCTATGCTGTATCTTATATTAATATTGGTTTTTCATAATGTGAGTTTTTAAATTTGTTTTAAGTTCATTCAGATTTGCAAAGGTTAACATGTTTTCTGGAAGTTCATTAAATAGTTCTGGTATATACCATGTTTTTCCTCTTTTTCCATAAGAATTATTCCATTGTGGCATTTCATATTTTCTTTTACCTCCACGCAATTTACTAATGTTTTTTGATAATACTTTATGTTTATTGCTATAATAATTTTTTATTATTATTGTATAGTTTTTTAGTCCCCTTATTTTAAATAATTCATTTTCTTTTAATAACTCAATTGTTTTCCTTTTCTTTTTGTTGTTCCCAAATAATACCTTCACTAATTTATTCTGAACTTTTTGTAATCTCTCAATTATATATTCTGTAGTATTACCCCAAATTTCTATTCCATAACTTATTATACTTTTTATCCATGCATTATAGATTATTTGTTTCTGTTTAACATTTAATATGTTTTTGAGTTTATATATTTTTGGTATAAGTTGTCTTAATTTTTTTATAATTCCAGTTATATGTTCCTTAAAGTTCCAATTTTCATCAATTATAAGTCCTAGGTATTTGTTATTTTTTCTTTTTTCCAGTTCCTTACATTTTTCATGACATGTATATTTAATTTTTCCTGGTATTAAATTTTTACAAGCACCATAATGTTTTATTATCCATATTTCTTTTTTATTTTTCATTTTTGGTACCGATATATCCATTTGTATAGTTTTTTCTTTACTAATATATAGTTCATTTTCTATAAAAAAATCATTTAATATGTTAAAGTCATATTGTAAATTTTTCATCATTACTTCATAGTTGTTGTTTATTGATATTAATATTGTGTCATCTGCAAAAAGGAAAATGTTGCTTTTTTCTATATTTTCATCAATATCATTAGTGTAAATTAAGAATAATAATGGTCCTAGTACAGAACCTTGTGGTACTCCATTTTTAACAATTTCAGTTGAGCTATATGTATCTTTTATTTGTACTATTGTTTTCCTGTTGTATAGATAATTTTTTATAATGTTGAATATTTTACCTCTAAGTCCTAATTTATAACATTTATGTAGTAATATTTTTTGATCAAACGTATCAAATGCCTTCTGTAGGTCAACTAGTACTATTCCAACGTATTTACCTTCATTCAAACCTGTTGTGATTAGATCGTTAATTTCGGATAGTAATTCAGTTGTATTTTTATTTTTTGTATAACCAAATTGTGATGAAGTTAGTAAATTCCATGTATCCAAAAAATTTCGTATTTTATTTGCAAAAAATTTTTCTATTATTTTATCTATTATTGATAATAGTGCTATTGGTCGATAATTATTATGATCTTGTTTATCTCCTTTTTTGTAAATTGGTCGTATGATTTGTATTTTTAGTGTTTCTGGCCAGGTTTCTTTTTTAATCATAGCATTTATTAGTTTGCATATTGCAATTGCTGTGTTTTCTTTTGTCTTTTTTATATGTTCAGTCTGTATTTTATCAAATCCCGTAGCTTTCGTATTTTTTAGTTCCATTATTATATTTGTTATTACACTTTCATTTGCATTATCTATATACATTGTTTTCTTTGCTTGTTTCACATTCTTTTCTTTTTCTTTTCTTAAGTTTCTACAGTAAGTACTATTTTTATAGAGTTCATGTTCTGTTTTATTATCCTTTTTTATTTCTGGCACTTGTTTATTATAGTTTTTATTAAAATTATTTACTATATTAGCAATGTTTTGTCCTTTAAAATTTTGAATTATTTCATTATCCGTTTCTTTACCTTTATTTGTATTAAACAATTCGTTTACAACATCCCATACTGTTTTTTTATTCTTTTGTAAATTTCCCAATTTTTCTTGAAAGAATTTGTCCTTACATTCTTTAATTTGTTTGCATATTATTTTTTTCATACTTTTATATTCACTAATCATCGTATTGTCTGGAGTTTTCATCTTTTTAATATTCTCCCACATTTTGTTTTTAATTTCAATTTTTTTTATTAATTCGTTTGTAATCCATTCTTTTCTTTTTTTATCTACTTTTTTATAGAATTTTTTTGTTACATGTTTTTTATTTTTAGAATATACATTATTTATTTTTGTTAAATGAATAATAATAATAATAATAATAATAATAAATAAATTTAATAATAATAATAATAATTTATTTTATTACAAGAGGGATGCACGAAATTCCTAAGAATTTGTTTGTGCATATTTAATCAGTACAAATATTCGTTTGTGTTATAGTATGTGATGGAAATTATATACAAATGATTACAATGGATTATGTAAACGATAATAAAATGACAAGTTAACAGAATGATCTTCAGTAAAATGTGAACAAACCACGTTAAAAAAACAAATCCTAAAATTATATACAAAAAAGTTTAGTATAATTTCTAAAACTCTACAATAAAAAATAATAATAAAATAATAATAATAATAATAATAATGATTAATAATATATATAAACTGATCCTAAATCAAAACAGCAAGAAACACAAATTAACTTTCCTGTAAAGTTCAAGATAATGCAGCATTGCTGTACTGTTTAGTCCACATGAAACCTTACAGATGTATTCAAATGTTTTTACCATTTGTACTTTTGCACAGGTCAGCTCAGCGAATGATTGGTGCATTCTACTTGACTAAATGACATATCTGGAAAATGTTTAAAAACTGATCGTCTTAGTGTGCTTAGCAGAGCTCTGCATGTAACTCAGGGTTGTGCTAGTCCTTGAAAAACCTGAATATGTCCTGGAAAGTAATAATGAAGTTCCATGGATGGAACAGTTCTTGAAAATCTTGAAAATGATGTATGTGTCATCATCTGTAGGGTGATGAACGGAAAGTAGAGGACATGACGAACACTTAAAAAAAATTAGTCAAGAAAGTAGTCGAGTGTGTAGCCTTACACTATTCTTCGTTTGTTTGGGCATGAAAAGTGTGAAATTTGGGTTCCCGCTGTAATTGTATTTACGTGTATAATGGTTAGATACAGCAGTAAGTTTTCACCTGAACTAAACAGTAAAGCAACACTGCAGTATCTGAAAACTTATAGGAAAATGTATGTGTTCCTTTGCTATTTTGACTTCACTTATTAGTGCCTTACCTTTAGCATTAAACGAGTTCGTTTTTGTTTTAATAATCCGTGCAACTTTGGCGTACCACGCAGTTTAGATTAGGTCGTTTCAATGTATGGTATCGTTATCAAGTACGGTTTGCACAAGGGTTCAGAGGGTTTTGTAGTGAGTGTTAACGACTTCTGATCATCTATCCGACGAAGCCTTAAAGGCCTTATGTCTGGCAGCACCCGGATCACACTGCACAAACTTATATAGATACAGACCCCTTAATCTTCAGTCTACGTCTTGCAGATGGCGGTTGCTGAATGGCATTATTGCATAATAAAAATGTTTAAAACAGTTATTAATTAGAAGCCATTAAATTGTTCATGATGTTGTTAAAGAAAGAATACTAAAAATGCGTACGAATCACTAGAATCCGAATATATAAAGCAGTAGGAATAAGGCAGAAACGAACTCTGATGGCAGTATTTCACGGGTCACATTATTACGCAACTTAAAGCCAGTTTGTAGAACATAATAATTAAACCAATGCCGTGGCTTGAACCAGCGTACGTCTGTTTAGATCTATACGATAACCCATTTGGCGACTTAGCTAACTTAACATGAAAACGAAAACTAAGGTGGGTGCTTTTTTGAAAACCTTGGTTTTCCTGTTAAATAAACTCGGCAATTCTCCAGTGGGTCTTTGTTCTGTGAGTCATATACCTAACACAAGCTGTAAATTATAATTGCTACAACACAGGGATCTTCCAGGTTTATCAGTAGGTCAGGTGGTTCAGGGGTTACGGATCTCTAAACGACCAAACTGATTGTTTTACATTATTTTAAACATTGTTATTATGCAACAATGCCAAACTGAACATTAATTAAATCCGTGCATCTGCGACTGCAGTCCTTGAAATGTAACAAAAGTCAACAAAAAAAAAAGGAAATGGACCAGAAACTATATTGTGTTTCCATCTCATAATTACTAAGAAAAAAATGGATTTCATCAATTTGGACCAAAAATATCTGATATCTACCCAAAACAAAACTTGTTAAGTGTTCTCTTCAAGCTTTTCAGCCATGTGGTGTCGTGATATCAAATGCCAAGCTCTTTCGCCAAGCTAATCCCACCGACTAAGACTTTAAACGTTATATGAAACAGTTGGAAATTGTGCAGTAAGCAATTTTAATATATTTCATTTAACCTTCAAATATTACTCGGTGGGATTAGCTTGGCAAAAGAGCTTTGGGTTTGATATCATGACTTTACACGGCCGAAAAGATTGGTGGAGATACTTAACAAGTTTTGTTTTGGAGTAAATATTAGTAACGTAAGCGAACGAGGAGCATCATCATCAGCAAACAAATAAATTTCATCATTTCAATTATTTTTTCTTTTGTACATGTGTGATGTCTTTGCTATTCTTCTAAACAGTCGATTGTTGATGGGTGAAATGAAAAAACCAGTGTTTCAGCTAATCGCCTATAGTTTTAAACCAAACTAAGCAACGTTGTTAATTTTGGAATGCCTCATATTGGCAACTAGAAACCACAGAATGGCTTATTTATTTCATAGATGCAGGCTTTCACAGCCGAGGTGTGTTTATTAAAGTACGCAGCAACATTCATTGTGGTGATGTGCTAAAAAAAGAATCCGTGTTTTAACTAAAAGCAGACTACTTCAAAACAAACGAAAGACAATTGATCAATTTTGCAATGTCTGTTGCCGAGGTGATTTGTTTCAAAGGATTGACTTTACAGCAGGGGCTTACTTGTTTATTGAATGCAAATCACATTACCGGGCGAGTCAGGTTTTTGTCGAGGGCATGGCGTGTGTGGGGAGGTGGATTGGGAAATACATATAACACCAAAGACCAAACACCTGGGGTGCGGGAGGTCGGTGGGATATTCAGACCCACACAGGGGGATTGTTGGGGGAATTGTTGGGGGTGGTCGGGGGCCAAGAAGAGGGCAGAGGTGTGTCGCCGGGGGGCAGGTAGAATTGAAAGTACCAGTTACTTTCTTTCTTAAGACAACAAGACACCGGGAGAAACTAAGTCAGGGAAATTCATTTGCCGTGCAGCATGCTCGGATCCAGTAGTTTAGTCAGTAAGGAGAGGCTCGAGGAGAGCTTTAGAGAAGCTCGTGCAGGCTAAATGATATATTGATTTTTAAATACATTCTGAGCTGAAAAATACCATGTTAACATGAATGACATGTCATATGATACCAGACGCACAAACACATACCCATAGAATATTGATTTCAACCATAGTCAGGTTTTCGTGGCATTGGAAAAAGATTCCCAGAAACTAAAATACGTTTAAAAATAGACGATGGTGTATTGATTTTTTGAAGAACATCGCTATAGTTAACTAACAAAGACCGACAGTGTTAATATGGTCTGCCAAATAGTGTACATTTACTTTGAACTCACAGCCATCGAACGGTAACAGGTTAATTTCACTATAGCAATTACCAGTAAAGACTTGGCAGGTAAACGACACTTGTGTATTACTAGAATAAGAGGCTTGCTTTTAAATAATCCTAAATACAAAAAGAACAATCTAAAACCATCATACATAATACTGTATACACTATTAATATGGATTTCCAGTAACTTTACTTGACCCTAGTTACGGCTCTTCATCAATCATCTGAATCTAAAAGATGTTTAATAAGTGTAACAATTACTGATAATGATTCGGACAGGGCGTACCTTTTCTGATATCTGGAATCTCGCACGTCCCCAAGACTCTCGTCCTCAACTTATGTGGATCTATGGCGACTCGAAAGACATTGTTCTCAAAAAGGAAGCGATGGCTAACGCCTTTAATAATTGCCTTGCAGATGTTTTCAAGTTTCCGATTTGACCTTGTCTTGAGTTTGATAATGATTGATGGATTGGAGATTTTGTGGACATGCCAATTGTAACTGAGAAACTTAGTTTCTTCATTGACCCTGTGCCGCTCTGAAAGTGTTTTAGGGATCGATGGGTCAATTATCAATTCTTTAAATGCCTAGGTCCAGAGGCACTGAACGAGCTGTTAGTGTTCTTCCAGACTATTTTCGAAGGGGGTGAAGTGTTGCTGTTATGGCTATTCACAATCCTCACCCTGGTTGGGAAGGAAGGGAAATGCTGGTCGTCGTTGGTTGGATTCAGGCACAGTGCACTGTTGTCATGCGTTAGGAAGCTCTACGAGCATATTCTAGTGTAAAGACCGGTCTGGTCCATTGAACATTTGGGTTGCCTGACCAGTGCACAGTTTCGCCATAGAAGCAGTCGCAGTGCGCAATACGTCATTCTGTATTTAGAGTCTTGCATTAGAGAAGCCTGGGTAGAATACTGTGTGGTTCTAGCTGTATTTCTTGATGTGCTAGCAGCCAATGACACTGTCATGGCTGACTGGGGGCGATTCTCTGTACATGGTCTGGGAGTTAATAGACAGCTTACATCAGCAACATTGGCCCTTTTAGCTAAGCGCCCGTTTGTACACGTGTTGGTGACTACTGGTCCTCAGAATTAGAGACATACAGAGGGCTCTGTCAGGGTAGTTGCCTAAGCCCGGCTCTGTTTGCAGCAGTGCTCAATGATGTCTTAGTTGAGGTAGGTCAGCTCACCAACGTCGTAGCATATGCTGATGACATTGCTTTCTGGCTTGTTGGAAGATTCTAGCAGCTGTTGTCTGTGTGATAGACATAGTTGTTTCGTCTGCCACAACTTGCCATATACTTGCTTGAACAAGGAGGTCTGTCTATCTCCCCGGAGAAAACGGAGGCAATCGACTTTGCCTGGGATGAATTGCAAACAGTCATGTTGGCTGTAGGCTCTGTACAATAACATCATTCACCGAAGTTAAATATCTAGATGCGTTAGTAGACTCGAGGCTCTTGTGGGCTGTTGATGCCTAGTTTGTGAAGTGCTGGATTGCTGACAGGTTATGGACACTGTAAGTCCTGTCGCACGGTAGACAGACTGTGTGGTGGTCTGTGGTGCTTTTTATAATAGATGTTCATTCGCTCAGCGATTGATTTTCTCTTGCTGTTTCTAGAAAACTATCGTTGGGCTATGGATGGCCTGTAGGTAGCAATTAACAAATGTTTGCATTATGTACTGGGTGCCATTCACACGACCCCCATTCTGGCTCTCTTAGTTGGAGCTGGTGAGGTACCCATAAGGCTTCGAATAGTTGAGATATTGGTCATGTTGTGCCTTTGTGGCATGAGTAAGGGCTCGGCTGATCTTGTTTGCAGAGCTCTGTTGGATTACTGAACCTTGGGTCCGTTTGCTAGAAGCAGGTTGGGCTCTGGTGGTCTGGATGTATCACTTCTGAGTCAGACATTTCCGGGATTAGCTGCTCCATTGGTTATCTCGCCCATCTGCCCCTGGGCATGGTGTGGGGAGCTGTGTGCAGCATTTGAGTTTTCACTGCATTCACTGTCGTCTGAGGCATTTTTTTATGTGTCCTTTTAAGAATTACTTACGAAGGATGTGCCGGTGTTTATACTTCAACTCTAAAGTTGAGTGTCAGTTATTTCTTGCGCTACGTTTCTTCTGCTTTTATTGCAGAATTATTGCAAATTCTGTAGCTTTGGACACTATCACTGACTTACCAGTCCATCAATTTGTGATTTTTACTGACTCTGCAGCTAGCATTAACTTCTGTAGCATTCACTAGCAAGTCGTATTGTAAACCATCCATTATTTTACGAAATCGGAGGGAAGCTTTCTAGAGGGTGGTACACTGGTAGAGTGACCGTAGCATGGCTCCCAAGGCATAGTAGAGTATATGGCAATGAGGTGGCATAGAGCTTGCCTGTGTAGGGAGAATAGCACGTCAGCAACCAGTTGCTGTACCGGTGGTTCCATGTAATCTTGGTCAAGCAATGTCTGAGTGGACACGTGACAAATGGACTCTAGAATAGTCTACTGAAGTGACGGGTAGGGCACTCTTTGTGATCCAGTCGATGACTTGTTCCCACAATGCTTGAGTGCCTTCCCTATGAGGGATGCTGGGTTGGTGTGAAGCCTCCTGACTGGGCCTTCGTACTTGAGGGAGCATGCATATATGATGTTGTGGTCCAGGTCCAGCCTGTGTTTGCGTGGAGTGAGTGAATCGGTGTCCTACTTTTTGTTTAATTGTCCGCTTCTCCAGATGTTTCGGCATAGGCCTACTTTACTAGTGGGATGTTCAAGGCGACCTGCAATGAACATTAGGAGCACAACCACAGGTGTCAACTGGGATCTCACACCATCGTGCAATTGTAAGAATTTGTTACGCATCAGGTAGAGCAGTTTAGTTGAGATACATATGATGTAGTGATTGTAATTCTCTGTTTCATGGTAGAGTGTTCTGTATGGTGTGTTCAGCATTGCTACCACTGTATTAGGCATGGGTATAGTATTTGTTTATCGTAGTTACAGAGTATATTACAATTATGAACAAAAACGTCTTGCATACAACATTTTATACAATATTAAATAGAATCGGTTATTTCCATTTTAAGTTATGTTAGTAGTGATGGTACACCCCTCTGGGCCATTGTCTGTTATATTCGTATTTTTCTTATTACGCCAGTGGTGTTTCCTAGCTTTCTGTAACATTGGTAGTATTGTAACACTCGTAATAGTATTTTTTTTTTACTATTGACAGTGCAATGCTAATTTTTTCAGTATTGGCTGTGTCAAATTAGCGTTACACTCCCAATACTAAACCAATTATGGTTATGTAGGGTTAGGGTTTTACAAGACATCATTTTCATTCCACCAAAACTTTTTTTCAATTTTTCAGGTGTCCAATCGAAAGTTTATGTAAAAAAATTATGAGCAGGCACGGTTTCGATCAATGTACCTCTGGATTATGGGCCATTGCACCACCTGCTGCTGAAAAAAAGTCTTGGTCTTGTGTCTTGTCTTGCCCAAAGGCTAGCCTTTATTACAAATCTAGCTCGAAGAAAAAATATAGGCGCCGCAAGTTTTAGGGCTTCTTCAAAGCATTTGTCAGGTAGCAGACTCATTTTTCATGCAAATTTAGGATAACTGTTTTAATTTTCAGACCAGAACCGAGCGTCACTGTTGTAACTGGAAAAAAAAACAGAAATAAAACAATTATTAATCGAAAAAAGCAGTTTTCGTGCCTGTTGTCTGGTTGGCTATCAAGGTGTTACCTATTGGAGGCCCACAACACACATGATGATCGCACAATATTCTTCCTTTTTTATTGTACCACCAACCTACGACACCCATAATTTAGACTGCTAACTGGTAGTCAGTATGACAATTATTTTTTCAGCAGGTGTGACAACACACCTTTAAGACGCTACTGCAAGTCTAGTTCGACACAATCCCTTTCTCTCCAAAGCATCATATTTCTTCTTTAAAGAAGAACCGAAAAAAAGAAACACATTATTGCAACGTTAATATAGAAGATGAGTGAAATTTTGTCTATTCAGGAAGGGTTTAACGATTTAAAAAAAGACAAAAAACACAAAGAACTTCCCGACAATAAAGACCTTTTATTTTCCTAAGTTCAAATAAGAGCTAAATGCTTGTTCTCGAGTTGTAGATTTACACAGATTTATACTAAAAAGAGCACACGAGTCCTAAAAACTAAGTTTTTTCAAGGCGCTGTAAATATTGGTTCCTTCCCCCAGAAGAGCGTTATTGGTTTGATCTTTGTAGGGTTTCGGCATTGCAATTTTGAAATGTCTCTTCATAAATCTAATCACCCAATGATCATTGTATTCTTTAGCAATCGGGTAAAAATCTGCTAGGTATGAAGGTATGAGATTTCCTTTTGAGAAAACGAACAATGTTCACATTTTCGACTCCAAACCAAGCCTATCAAAACAGTACACACTTCCTTTGACATTATCATAGAAAATGGTACCCAGTGACTTCCAGGATTTGAGGCAGTGGCTAAGGTGACAATGTAATCCGTGTTGCGCAATTCTAGGTAGTTCGTCTGACCATAGACGTCACCAAACAGAGGACCAATCTTCTTATGTTTACAGGCTGCACCTTATCACCTGATCAGACTGCATTTTTTTACTGTTCATAGAGCACATTACATGACTGATCCATTTCGAACACAGTTTGAGGCACCATGCACAGTACCAAGTTTGGAGTCTCTGTGAGCACTTCCTTGAAAGTAATGTTGATCTGCAGTGAGCCCTGTTTAATGAGGTTATAGTGGCACTGCCCTGTCCTTTATCCAGCATTAAGTCGAAAGCATACAAGCTCTGCCAGCAGGATATTCTTCGTAGGTGCGGGTTGGGGGTAAGCCAGCCACCAATTTATCAGCATCCTGGTAGAGGAAATAATAACTTCTCACGTAGAGGATGTTTGTATAATCTGGCTGATATGGTATGGCAGGAGCGGTTCTTCCATCGACTTGCAATGTGAGGTAATTTCATTATAGTGGACAAAATTGTAACGGTTTTCGAAAAATCCCTGTTGAATGCCGAATTGGAGATGACATTGAGATGGCAAAAAGAAAGTAGGTTTCCCAAAATAGTATTATCCAATTGCCCTGAGGGGCTACCCGAAGGGATTGTAAACGTTTTAATTTCCACACCACGATTTGGATACTTCGCCGAATTGACCTTTAAAACTTGTGAAAATCCAATCAGTACAGCAGGCAATGGAGTAACATGACGTACAAACAGTGTAATGTTGTATAGAGCAATGTAGTGTAATGATGACATGGTAACTCAGATTGTTTTTGCTACTCATCAGACAGAAAGCATCCTTGCTCTGAATCAGTTTGAGGCGCAAGTCCACGTTGCTGAGCAAGAGACGATCTTGTTGAAAAATGTCACAATGAGGCTTACCGTAAAGAAAGACAATTGTGCTTCAACTGATAGATTTGGTATAGTGCTTGAGACCGTCGTTGATGGCTGTAGTCACTGCAGGATTGGCCGTGTCAAAGTTGACTGGCGAGGTCGCCATAATGAGCATCGTTGCCATACGTTAACAATGTTTCCAGATAGGACGGGTAATAGTACATGTTATCAGAGTTCGAAATCTTTTTACCGCTTGTGGTACAGTCACATTACAAAAAGTGAGTGCAGCAACATAATACAGGGCCGATCTTCTCAGAGTTCACCTGAACCGTCTACCCTCCCTTGACCACTTTTCACTGTATGTATAAAAAAGATTGACTCAAGTCTCGCAAGCCATCTGCAGATTCCAGTTATGACAAACTCGATAGGTGCAATGACAGACAGTGTAGCCAGAGGGTGAAACTCAACTAAAGTTTCTTTACTCACAGTTACTTTAACTGGTGGCATGGTAAAAAGTTGCAACTCTTCCTTGAGGCAATGCATGGAATCGTGGTCTGGATACAACGATATGCTGCTGTTGAATGAGGGTTTTGCAACAGGGTGTGCATATATATAAATATATGTATATGCCTCCATTTACCTAATCGAAAAAGGCTGCTTTACTTCTCGGCTTTGCACAATATCACAAGGGGCGTACAATGACGATGAACTGTTAGACCGCGTGAACGTTTCCCGCTTCCGGACTGGCCACGACAGCAATTCTCTTCTTTTTCCCAGTTTTAACTTGACATCCTGTCACTTTTGCAATAGCATCGTGTTTTGCGGCCCCGTCTATTTCGAGCAGCTTCTTTTACAGTATGACCACCCTCCACGTCATCGATTAATCGGCTCACGCTCCTGAGAGCATACCGCTCCACCCCAAATAAAATACGTTTTAGAACAGGAAATGCCGAGCAAAATGCACCACACAGAAATTCTCCAAATTTTCCAGAACACCGTTGTATTAGCCCCCTGCAAAATTAGGGGTCCCTCTCTTTGCCCTGTACATTAATGACATACAAATGTGAAGGTCTATACAATGATTTGGAGCACACATTTTTCAAAATTAAGGACGACGTCTGAAAAGTAACTTCAATCTTACTTCACCAGAGGTCAATGGCACCGCAATGCTGTAACTAGTCATTAAATAGATTCTGACGGTTTGAAAATTGTGACGAGCGAGAGGGCGGTAGTATGGTTTTATGAAACTTTTGTTTCTTTTGTCCCCCTTCCTTACCCTATCCACCCTCAGTAGGTGAGCTAAAACGTCCCCCCACCAAAGTCTCAGCCACGATACTGTAAATGTAAAGAGAATGAATACTCCTGCTCAAGTGGAGATTTCTTTCAGAAGGAACCGATTTATCGTAAAATTTAGCAGCTTCAAAACAAACTCTTTCTGCCATTTTCGTATTTGAACTCATCCCCACTATTTCCAAAGGTGTAGTTTTTTTGTCGGACAACAATACAGTTTGGAAAAAAAAATTAATAGTGACACATCATAAGATTTGTTGTAAAAAAATCGGAATATTGTTCAACATACACTCTACTGTGAATGTCAGAATTCATTCTAACGATAATTTCGTGATCCGTATGATAATAGCTGGGAGGTACACCAACTCTCACATAAACACAAATATGACATAAGACAACCACCAAGCTCAGTCTTTGTAATGTTCCAAAATTTTGTCCACAACAGCAGCATGGTTTTTCATTTGACAGAAATAACTCTCATCCAAACCCCGTCTTTTCTCCCCCAAACTTAAAGCGAGGAAAGACTGTGGGACATACACAACCTGGCTTCAAAAATATTCACTCGTTTACTGACTTTGTTGTAATTTTACTAGGAAACAGGCTTTGGGCCTATTGTAGGCAGAGCGAACGGAACTTCATTTCAAACTTATATTTAGTTTTTTTTTAATGACGTTACCACATTTGTAAAAAGTATGGGTGCAACACTTAATGGGCTAAGTTGGGCTGTTTGTCTTTTGATGTGACGTACTGCTGCTCTGTGTTGGCCTTTTTTTTATTTTAGCCTTTTTTTAAATATAGGATATGCTAAGTGTCAAATTTACGTTAACAAGCTTTCGTTTGCTTCAGCATTTAGTTTTTGTTTAGTTATTAGCCTCTTTTCACAGCCAACACTAAGGATGTGGGCCATCCCCGCGAGTAAAAATAAAACAGCCTGTTTAGCCACCGCTGTTTGAGCTGTCACTGGCAATACTTCCTACATTGTTTACAGGAACTGCTGTGCAAAATGTAGTCCGCATGTTAAAATATTAATAAGAAGGCGTTAGATTTAGATTTATTGAGTAAATAGTGGTGGCGTTAATAGGCGTTTAACTGCAAACCAAACAATCATCAGCACGATAGTTTTTAACAATAGTTAGACGATTCAAATGGTTCACAGTACTGCTTTGGTATAAGACTTGACACCGCCACCAACGAAAATGTTGAGCCACACACCTCTATCACACACTGCAACAGTAATTGCTAATTATATAATCTAAAAGAAATAACCATCACAATTTAGGTTAAAAATGTGTTAGCTTTTAGACCTAGGTTTAGGTTTTAGGCTTGATTTTTAGCATTTAGGCCTAATATTTACCGCCGTTTTAATTTCGTGAGCAGCAGCGTACAACAACGGTTCGAGATTAGGCCTAATCCTTCATGCGATGCAATGCGGTTTTTGGTTTCGAGCTGCACGTTACCGTGGCAACCAGCAGAAACTGAGAGAGGCAGGCATATTATTGTTTTGTGTTTCGTGCTTTCGTGTTTCGTCTGCTGTCACCTATACTTTTATAATACCGCTTGACCTTGATACGACAATATCAGGTTTCATATTCGGGATTCCCATCTTTAGTGTAGACGCCACTTTTGTTGCCATGTTGAATTGAATAATCTCCAAGCATTCTCTTTTCAAATGAAACTTACGTGTGTCGTTAATGGAATTCTTTTGTTTTTTATGGTTGTGTTTGTTCCTGTAGTTATTAAATACAACGATCAAATGATACTATTTCATTGAGTTATGTCAAAAAAGATTATTAGCTAGAAAGAAGCAACCAAAATTTAATTTGCCGTGTTTTTTAAAGTTCACTTGACTACCATTAGCATGATGTATGCTTCGTCGGAATTCCTGAATTATTCATGATTCTAAATATACAATGGTGAGTGTTAGAAATAAATTCGAAAATTTGTTATTTCTCCCGTAATAACTGTTCGTTTTACGTCAATTTTGGCTCAGCAATACTGTTTGGGGTATCTAGCGTTGTACCAAATTTCATTCCAATCCGATCTTTCGTTTGGGCTCCACCGAGACTAAAAATGTGCAACCAACGGACCAACGGACCAACGGACCAAATTTTGCAATTTGGTGTCCGTTATAGGCTACGCTTCGCTCGCTCGCTCTGCCAAAAAAAAGGCATACCCAACTGACTTTCGTCATGTGCGTTTAAAAAAGGCCAAAATTTTATCCATCATGTGTTTGAAAAGAGTATAACCCTTTTCTATAACATTAATGTTCTCCCTATTTTTTTCATCTGACGATAAATTTAGTTTTTGTAATTTTGTTCGGCGTCAAATTATTGCTAATCAGGCATTTTAACATAAGTGCGCCCTCCACACTTTAAAACAATGCCACTATCTACCGTCACGTTAGCCCAATTCCATAATACTGGAGCTCTACCAGACCTATTTCCCACCTGTGGTCGGCCAGGCTAATTGTCTGAGGCATTTTAGTAGTTTAGTCATTCATAAAATTATCAGGGAAGAGGTCCAGAGAAGCGTTGGCGGGAAGCATCACGTAAAAGCTGTCTGCGTTCATTTGTTTTTTTTACATTTTTTCCAGTCTCTAGCAGGAATGCACCTTTTATGACTACTGTCGTAACCCTCAAACGACACAACGTATTTTTAGCATGTCCTTTACCCTTCTTTATCAACACAGCATCTATTTTGTGACAGTCAGCGCCTGCCCTTTTAATCACTTTCGACACCTCGGGTACGTAAACCCGTCCTTTATTAATTTCCCCATTGTAATCCTTTAGTCTGACAGTAACTTTGCCAGGTGCCTTTGCCACCAAAACGTGAGTTACAAAAAAATTTCTCGCGACCACATACCTCTATAGGCCTTGTCAAACTTCCCTTGGCAATAGAAATGCTCGCTTCATCGCCCACACGTAAAAGGACCATTTTTTCCATTTCTCCCCTTCTTAGCCAAAGCCCGCCCCTGTTGTTTCAAATAAAGCCCATACAATAACGCCACAACTGATTGTGGTTTCAGGCACCACGTTGCCAAGTTTCATATCAGTCACCGAGTGGCTCGTTTTGTTATAGCTGTTCACCAATTTCTGAATGACATCGACATAACTAAAAGTGCCCTTAGCGGTGAAAATTGATGTAATTCTTGTTTTAAGTGTGTGTTGTACACTTTTGGCCCTACTTAATTTGATGTCCTCGTTTTCCGTTGTGTAAAATTTAATGCCAAGTTCTTTAAAATAATCTTGTAAATCGCTACAGCAAATTTCCGAGCCTTTGTTGCGAGTTATGTGCGAAAATCTATATCCCGCGTCTTTGAAAAGTTTTTAAAAGCTACTTCATCTTTGCACACGTTTTGGTTTTCAAAAGCTCCTCCCACAATTTTCGATTCAAACCGTCGATGCACGTCAAGATAGAGTGATACGGTTTGTTGTCGGGGTGCAACGAGATAACGCCCGATACACCACACTCTAGAAACGAACCTAAACCGCCCACAATGATTCGATTACGGTTAAATTTGTAGAAAATCTGGTAAGTGCACGGTACGCGACTCTTGTTTTAAAAGCCAGTCTTTAATATCAGCTAGGGTGTACTTTTTCCCATCCGCAAGTGCATGAACATGTAATTTCGAGGTACTGCCATAACTCGACGCCTGCCCTGACCATAATAAATGTTATTTAGGAAAGCATCCATGACTTTTTTAAATTTTACTTTTTAAAATGGTTGCAGTGAGGTGAATGTAAACCTACTTGTGTGGAAACAGAATGATGCATCTGCAGTGGCGGATTTAGGCATGTGCAATAGGTGCAGTTGCACCTCCGTTAAAAATCCAGGGGGCTTGAAGGGGGCCTCATATTGCACACAAATTTTGCCCAGATATTCGCCTGTTGACATTGAACCCTAACACAGCGTTGCCAAAGCTTTGAAAGCTACATGTTTGAATAAGCCTGTCTTGACAGAAGCTTTGGGCTTTGTTTATTGGGTTTCTACCTCATCCGACTTTGGTTCGAATACACAATTTTATTCGTGTGGACATTCGTGCCTGTTGGGTAACAATTATTTCAAGCTCTTAGCTTTCATTGCTTTCGCTGTAACTGCTCGCAGCTTCGTTTTATTTGACGTAATATTGTGCCGATGGTATTATCATGCGCCGGTAAGTTTCGCAGCTCAATTTGCGTGTGAGCCGTAATTCGTTTGGTTACGTTCGAATTTCAGCTGTATGTAACTGTGCCCATAACTAACGTAAAAGGTGAAAGGGCTTTTTCGAAACTAAAACGAATTTAAAACTAAGTGAGCCAACCATGATGGAAGAGATACTGCATTATCCGTCATGTCAGCTGAAGTGACCATTGTTCGAAGCCTGGATTTCAGCGATACAACCGACGACTTTGCATGGCTGAAGTCTCAAAAAGAGAAACCGTGGCATTCAGATGAGCGTATTTGTGTCTACACGGCAAGTGGAAATAAATACACGTCCTTTTTTTTATTTTGCGTTCAGAATTTTTATTTATTTTTTTTTGGGGGGGGAGGGGTGGGCAGGCGGGCCTCAGTTTCCCAAACTGCACCTAAACCAATGTGACCTAAATCCGGAACTGTGCATCTGTATGTAAAATCTGGATGGCAAATATCCGGCCCATGGAGTCATAATTGTTAAATTGGTAGGATGTGACTGTTAGCACATCTTTCTGTATGAAAATGAAATCTTCCATGCTTAAAGGGTTAATCTTGTTTTAGTGTGGGATTCTCTGTGGAGGATGTTGGTTTTATTTAAATTTAGAAAATGGTTTCCAGTTTTTTTGTGCCCAAACACTTTATTGTTTTTTAGGACAAAGTGATGGTCAGCAACGCACATTCCTTAATAGTTTGTTTCAAAAACATCAAACAAGGATTGGGTAGTGGATCCCGTGGTCTAGGGAGCTTTTATTCCAATAGTTTGTTTAGTGGTACCAATGTAGGAGTGTTGGCAGTTGGCGCACGGAATATTTGGGCGATGCGCCACTAGTCACAGTTATTTGTTAACTGAAACAGGGAAATTTTCGCTGCAGAAAATTCATTTGTTGAAAATAACAAGTACGAGACCACTTAAATTGATGAAAATACTTTCAATTCTCAAAGAAATCGATACCAAAGTAACCAAAATATCAGTAGCCTGCTAAAAAACTAAACATGTCGACGACATTTGGACATTGGCCGATCCTGCTAATAAACAAACCATCTTTCAGGCACTGAACAACTACCATCCTTGTCTTAAATTCACTATGGAAAGCCTAACTTAATTTCCTGTACACCAAATCTTTAGTGTCAAACTGCTCTTTCCGGATGACCAGTTTTGCAACATGGCGACGAATGGTGGGAGATTTCTTGCACAGTAAGTTAAATTTCTAGAGTCTTTGAAGGGGTGTAATAGCATTGTTCACAGGTTAGACAAAAGTAAGAAGATCTTACCTGGCTGCAAGTGATTCTTACGTCGTTTACCCAGTCCAGGTTTACGACGTTCAATGGCAGCTTTGGCGTAGCCATTGAACACATTTGTATTGGAGGATATTGAATTCGTCGGACGAGTTACGTACAGAAGTAGTGTTGCAAACAACAATGAGAACCTCATATTTGATGTTCTTCAGTTTTGTTTTTGGATGTTGGTAAGAATTGGTATGAACAGTCCCATTGGTTTCCGAATATGGGTGAATTTAAAGCTGCCATTGTTTTTATGATGAGTTTGAGGTTGAGGGATTTAAGTTGCCGTTGTTGGTTTAGGGATTCCATAGTAAATTTAAGACAAGGGTGGTAGTCTCTCATCGGCTGAAAGGTGCTTTGTCTATTAGCAGGAACGTCCAATGTCTAAATGTCGTCGACATACATGTTTAGATTTTCAGCAGGCTACCAATATATCGGTTACTTTGGTATTAAGTTCTTTGAGAATTGAAACAAGATGGCTGACATCCTCTTCACTGAAAACATGCCTGCTTACAAGTTTGACCCAGGATAAGTGTTTTAATCAATTTAAGTGAACTCGTACTTGTTATTTTCATCAAATGAACTTTCTGCAGCGAATTTTTTCCCTGTTAAAGTTAACAAATGGGAAAAATTCAGGTGACTAATAGTGCATTTCCCAAATAGATACCCACGCTACCTATATCTGACAGTATTAAAGTGCCTATTACTTACCTTGAATGTCTTTACTATGTGAACACACGTTAACTGTAACATACTTTGAACTAATTTCTCATGCGCTTGAAAACGTTCACGCAATATAGCTAGTGAAATATAATGTTTCTTGTATTTGAAACCATAGTATACTAGCGCTTGTGGCATCATCAAATCGACGTATTTAATTTCATGTTATATGCACGAAATCAGAAGAGCTACCTTAATATTATAACATTTTTTTCTTTCTATATCAAACTTAGCTTGACTACAGCCATGGCCCAAGTGTTGATGATAAATGCTGGACGTCCAATTCACCAAGGACTTGTTAAAAAAGAAAATTGCCTCACTCGCCGGCTCAGACGAATGGTAAAAGCCTTGATCGAGACTGATCGTAAAAGGAAACCGATACCTGTATTTGCATTTATTGCTCAGAAAGGGATTCACTGGCATGTCAAAGGACTTTGGGCTCTGTTGTTTACCCTGTCCTTGGCTTTGTTTTCCTACCAGACATACGATCGAATACTTTACTTCGTATCAGCACCAGTGGCTGTAGATGTGCTCATTACCAGGAAACAATTTCAGATTCTACCAGAACTTACTCTCTGTTACCCACAAACCGAAGCACTACGAAAGAGATTTCGTAGCATAAATGGCTGTTTTGACTTTCGTCCAATTTGGAGAGCTCTTGAAGCTGGTTTAGATCCGACTGAAGTGTGGCAATTGTTAAATACAACGACTGCTGTAATTTCTGCCAATATTGTCGACGTAAGTTCAAGCACTAGTGTGTAGAAAAAAAAAACAGTATATGATCATTTGGTTGGTTAAATTTGTCCATAAGTGGTTTTTAACCATTAGCTGAAAGATATGATGAACGTGTTTGTAGGTGTTGTTATGGGTCAAGTTTACAGGTGTACATTAATTTATGAATAATTTCTGTGAATAACGAATAATGAACGTGTTGTTAGTAAAGTCTGATTAATTCTGAAGATTAAAATCCCATAAACACCATCCCCAAATTTACTGATTTTCAAACTTGAATTTTCAAATAGGCATTGCATGCAAGTGGACAATGTGAAAGTAATGGGACAATATATTCAAAATATTGCTACACAGGAGCCATCACCAGTTTGGTTTCCTTAACTCCTCGAACTTCTGCTCATCAACCCAAGAAGCCGACCATAAATTCCAGACCTTCTGTCAGTAGAAGGGAAGTTAGCTCCACCCAAACTCCAGTGCTCTGAATCAACAGGGGTGGCCACCACCACCATCAAACTCCTTCAGGAAACAGGAATTCTTGAGAACGATGTCGCCAGAAATGCAAACAATTCAGAAAGTCCGCAAGCGTACTTTATGACAGTCACTAGGAAAGGTTCCATTGCTATAACCTTCGGAATGTCGGTCCAATCGATCCTCTCTCTGTCCAAAGTCCTAGTTTCTTCACTGACTTTTTTTTATGAGGGCTTAACGGGATCCACGACACTGGTCAACCGTTCTGCGTTAAATCTCCGTTTTCTGAGCTTCCAGCAAAACCGAATTTCTGGAAGACTTTCGGATTTCAACCCTCATCAAGTCCTTCGAAGTTGAAACACCCAAAACCAAATGACTCTTCCAAGACTAGGACCTCTCCATCACCTTAAAATCTCTGACGATGGAAACCTATGTACTTCGCCTAAGTGACAACCTTCATGTTCTCACTCTGAAAACAAGATTTTGAGTTATGCTCGCCACAGGCCTACGCTACATTGAAAAAACAAGCTCTCTCCATAGACTCGAATCATTACTCACTTGCCAATGATTTCGAAGGCGATCGTCTTACTTCATGTAACTCTTTAAAAAAATCAAACGACTTAGGCCAATCAAAACATCACCATCCCAGCGCTCTAATGGTGATTATCAATGAGCCACTACCATGTCCGGGCATTATGCTTCAATCTCGGAAAACTGAAAGCAACGAAATTAGCAGGGCACGAAAACAACTTTTCAAACCCTTTAAAAACAGTTTTGACGAAACAACTCCAGTAATGATCACAAACTGGATTAAGAGTGTCAACCTTAATGAAAAACACCTTTTGTTTTAGGCTGCAATTGCAACAGCATCATGGTCACAGCTCATGAGCTTCAAGCTACTTCTAATTCGTTGGCTTATCGCATATCCCATATCGCCATTCCAAAGTTTCTCTTAACAGCTTCATGGAAGGAGTCAGTTTTCACGGCCCACTGCCTCAAAGACTTTACAAATTGCACTGATGGAATTCGCCATCTGGGACACACCGTAACAACCAGATGCGTCGTCGACCCCCCCCCCCCCACTCCCCTTAAGCACTATGAAAATGAAGCAAGACATTTTGCACCTTCA
>JAHWFP010097065.1:22533-34150 GCA_023313725.1 Lithobius niger | reverse complement strand
GGAAAGTCATATTTGGACCTCAAGGATGACACTTTCAGCAGTCAAAATGTCTAAAAATAAAATTTGGAGTGGCTTCTGGGGCCCCCCAACCCCATGGTGTGAGTGTCTGTAAGGTTTTGAAGCTGCAAGTATAATTTTTTCAGTAAACTTTCTACAAAAACTTGCGTCCTGTTTCCTTGGCTTCTTCGGCCTTTCAGGTGCTGACCATGTTAATAGACATGGAAGTAGACATGCAAGTAGACAGTGCGTTCCTTCATTATACTCATTGTATGAAACTCGACACAAGATGGATGTTAAGAAACATCGGTGTTTTGTAGAATTTAAACTGAACCTAGTCCTTTCGTAAGGTTTTTTTTTTTGGGGGGGGGGGGGGGGGGGGGATCACTTTTTTTTTGGACCTTGAGTCGGTTGAGGGGGATTCAAGATTTTTTCCTGGGATTCGAAATGGGGGGTCATCGGATAATTTGGTGGTAACATTTTCATTTGTTAGTTGTTGTTGCGTGTGGGGATTACTGAGATTGCATTCGAATGTATTCATAAACGGAGCTCCCCTCAGCCTTCAGCCTCGCTCCGCTACAATAAACTAATTACACACATTATGGTCGCAGTTCAGTTATTTCTACTTTCGTTTTGCAACGCACTTAAGTTTGCAGACGTTTGCAGTTTGTGCAATAATGGAAACTCTTTTGAGAGATTTCACTGTGGCTTTATAATTTGCATAAAACAATTTCAAAAGTTTGTGAAACATTTTAATTGTGTTTTACTTCCATATACGTTCATTTTATATTTATTAATTCACTTTCGTCGGAGCAACGAGTGGTTCCCTGTTGCGTTGCTATGGAAACCAGTGCTGCTTCTGGATCAAACAGGGTTGCAGCATGGACTTATATACTATCACACTACGTATAGCACGTACACGTACACGTACACGCGCGTTACAGTAACTTCAAGTTAGTGACCATTCCTCGCATGAATATCTGTCGAGGACTTGTACGTAAGCTATCCATATCGTTTAAGCATATTCATTACGATGTGAATATGTTACGTAACGCTGAAATAAACTGACTGAGTCTAATGCATAATCTTGGCTCCATATTGGGATTATAAGAAAGGGGTGACGATTTTCTTCAGGCTGTTCAAGAAACGATTACCAATCATATTTTTATAAGGAGCTCACAATCAATGCTTACACTAAAGCAAAATCATAAAACGACCAAAAGGGGTGATATCATAAAAAATCCCCATAAGGGCAAAGGGACCCATCAAGTTTTCGCCATAGAAAGTAGTGCATATCACAGCCAAAATGGCTGCCACCAATTTTTTCCGTTCCAACCGTGATCACTTATCGTAAGTAATTGTCCGTTAAGCTTGAGAGATCACGGTTCGGCAACAAACTTGGTGGCGGCCATTTTGGCTCTGATATCACTACTTTCTATGCCGAAAACTTGTATGGTCTCTTTACTCTTAACAGGGTTTTTGTATGACAGGGATTTTACTCCAAGCTTGTTTTGATCAGTCGTGTGCAAAAAAAAAAAGGCAATCGGCAGTTAGAGCCACCCAAAACCTGAAAAATTCCAAATATACTTAACTAATCACTTGTTAAAAAATGAGTGAACTGGCTGATAGAAGCACAAGGGAAAATAAACCAGAAATTATGGTGCAATCACTAAAATATGAAACAGAAACCGATTCCTCAAAGCACGCTCAGCACGGCTTTCAGTTAACAGGCTGGTAACCTGTCGAAGTACGGGTTATAACTGGCGATGTCTTCCTTTACCTGAATTGCAGAAGCTGCCACTTGCGAGCTATTTGTCAGGTGGAATTGATGTCACTGATGATGATACCTCACTGGCTTATTGTATTAACAATTAGACTACCTAGTAACTCGTCTAAGGATGGCAGCCCATCTAACCCATTACGGTAACCTGTCTAAGAATGGCAACTCTTCTAACCCGTCAAGGTAACCTATCTAAGGACAGCAACCCGTCTAACTCATCAATGTACCTCATGTAAGGACGGCAGCCCGTCTAACCCATCTAAAGACAGCGACCCATCTAACTCGTCAGGGTACCTCATCTAAGGACGGCACACCGTCTAACCCATCAACGTAGCCCATCTAAGGACAGCAACCCACCTAACTCGTCAAGGTACTTCATCCAAGGACGGCAACCCGTCTAACCCATCAAAGTAACCCATCTCTAAGGACGGTAGCTCGTCTAAACCGACAAAGTAGCCCATCTAAGGATGGCAGACAGCCTAACCCGTCAAGGTAACCCGTCTAAGGATGGCATTTCTTCTAACCTGTCAAGGTAACCCTTCTTAGGATGGCAGCTCATCTAATCGATCAAGGTGACCCGTCTAACCCATCAAGGTAACCCGTCTAACCTGTCAGGGTAACCTGCCTAAGGATGGTAGCCCATCTAACCTGTCAGGGTAACCTGTCTAAGGTCGGCAAACCATCTAACTCGTTAAAGTAACCCATCTAAGGATGGCAGCTGCCTAACCTGTCAATATAACTACTATAAGGAAGTCACCCCATGTATCCCGTGAAGGTAACCCATCTTGTGATGGCAGCCCATCTAACCTGTCAGGGTAACCTGTCTAAGGACAGCAACTCTTCTAACCCATCAAGGTAACCCATCTAAGGACAACAACCTGCCTAACCCATAAAGGTAACCATCCAAGGATGGCAGCCCATCTAACCCAATCAAGGTAACCCATCTAAGGGCTGTAGACTGTTTAACCCATTAAGGTAAACTGTCTAAGATGGCACCCTGTCTAACCTGTCAACGTAACCTTTCTAAGGTTGACAGCCCATCTAACCTATAAAAGTAATCCATTTAAGGGTGGCAGCTGCGTAACCCATCAAGGTAAGCCGTTCGAGGATGGCAGCCCATCTAACACATCAAGTAACCCATCTATGGACAGCAGGCTGTCTAATCTATCAAGGAAAGACTTCTAAGGATGGCAGCTCATCTAACCTATCAAGGTAATCTGTTTAAGGACGGTAGTTCTTTAACCCGTCAAGTAACCCATCTATGGACAGCATGCACCCGCCACGCAACTGTCGGTATGTACCTGTTGTTGGCTTCCATTGCCCGGATTGCAGAAGAGCTGCTGGTGAGCTATTTCTCATGCCGCATTGTTGTCTCTGCTGATGATGAGGAATACTCGCCGTTCTCCATCATTATTGTGAATAGGTGAACACCGCTGATAAGGTAAGGAGAATTGATTAAGAAGAATATTACAGGAAGCCAAAAATTGTCGAAAGTTTAAAAGGGTTGTGTTTTTGCATTTATAATTTACATCGACGTTAATGAAATAGACCTACACCTGTACACATTGAAGGTCAGATAAAAGAGACAAGGTCGTAGGATGAAGACCAATGAATACTGGAGAAGAATCAGTTAAAATAAATCCAACCAAAACCAAAACTGGTATAAGAGAAGCCGCCAAGTTTCCAAAAAGGGTCAGCGTTTGAAAGTCGTGCTATCATTCAACCAGGGCACGGCCGCAAAGGTTAATCCTTTTAGCCAATAGTTCGAAAGTTAAATGAAAACTAGAACATTGCTACTCGTGGTCGCAATCGTCAAGCTTTCATTCAACGTCCAAAGTATTATTCGGTGCGTTTAACCTTTGCTAATAGAATTAACCTTGGCGGCCCCTTTCCCTGGTTGAATGATAGCACTACTTTCAAAATCCGACCCTTTTTGGAAAGTTGGCGGCTTCTCTTATACCAGTGGTTTTGGGTGATATGACAACTTTCATAGGACTGTGAATTTACAAAACGTTACACGGTCTTATCGTCACCTCTACCTTTTATTTTCTAGAGGAATTTTATGTCTATAAATGTTCTCATTCATAATTTTCACATTTGCCATTTACAATTAGCTGATATATACATCACCCAAATTGACTCGGTTTGGTTTATTGCATGTGCATGCTTCACATGCTTCAGTTTGTTCAATCACATTTTTGAGCACACTGGCTAAAAAAAGCTGATTTTCGTTAACTTCACTCACTTAATCAGCGCTCCCCCCTCCAGTTGCTCATCCCGAGGTTAATGTTAATTACGCAATGAAGCTTGAATTGCTCACTCAATCACAATTAATCTCACCTACACGGTCGATCGTCGGTTGGCGGAGCCACAGTAGCGTGTGTCTAGATTAACCAGCAAACTTGGTACATAATAAATTACGTTTTTTTTCCCTCTTTGATTGGACCCTGTTCTCACGTTCTGCATTTTGTTTCCAACTCTTCTTGCAATGGAAGACTCCCAGTCTCTTAGTGGGATTTGTTGTTTTTGTGAGACGTTTGCGTTTGCTTTATTAGAGTTTAAAAGGTCTAGAAGCCGTACAATCTTTCCTAGAAACTTAACAAACTATTGACACTCATTACTGTGGAACACTGCATCAAATTTACTTCCGCCAGAGTGAAAATTCTCCATATTTTGCTTACTTCCACACTCCAGATAGTTCCTTATCTAGCTAATTTTCTACTGCAGCCAATCGGAGTCGACCTGAGAAAACAACTGAATGCAAAATGGAAACTGAGAGGTTGGGAACGACCTACTGAAGACGTGAGGCTTGGCAGTGACGAAGGGCCTTCTAAATTCGGGAGGCTACAACGAAGCGGCGATTTCAAACTCGGTTGGCAATCGTGTATACAACGAAGAATGTAAACAGAAGATAAACTTACCTTCGAAGAGCCTGAAGAAAACTGCAGGCTGCAGTCGAAAATTAGCTAGATAAGGAACTATCTGGAGTGTGGAAGTAAGCGAAATATGGAGAATTTCCACTCTGTTGGAAGTAAATTTAACAAACTATGTTTAAAATTAACGCCTCTTTGCAACGACAATACATTCTTACAACTCAGCAATGAAACGATGCGCGTATAACACTTGAGCATGTTATACTAGACTGCTGGATGACAATACAAACAATGGTTGCAACAATAATTTTGCATTTACACGCCACTTCAGGGCCACGTGCTTCTAGCTGCAACCCCCATTTCAGAAAACGCGATTCCCCGTACTACTTTTTACCTGTGTGCCAAAATTAAGATATTTTAACTTTCCCTAACGAGCTGTAGACGTGTCTTCATAACCTATGAGAATTAACATGGGATCCCTATCCTTAGCTGTAGTGGCTAGCCAGTAGCACAAATCAACGTTATTGGGGGACATTGTTTCCTCATAAAGGACACGTTCCCACACTTTAATGTTTGATTTTTCTTCGTCACTGGACCCAAGACAACTGATTCAAACGACTTGTAAAGATTTCTACCGCATAGGGAATTTACAACAGTAGCTGAAACGGGTATAAGGTCGTTACAGTTAAAAAACAGTCTGCATAGTGGCCGCCTTTACACTTAGCGGCGACACACTAGCGTGTGTATAGATGTAATGGTAACCAAAAAATAAATGTCTAAAGGTAAAAATGAGGTTTCTTTTGCTATATACAGATTTTACTTTGGTCTTTAATCGAAAACGCCCACGTAGGTGGCTATGCATTGAATGTTGGATGAATGGGACTATGAGCCAGGTTTTTGTGAAACTTATTCGTATACGGTTTCGAGTTCTTCCAACCGTCAGATCTCCGGGAAATGCAATTTTGGATCGTCATATTTTACGTTTGCATGGATGAAAGGCAAAAGGAAAAATTCGAAGTAAAATTCATCTTTTGTGAAATTGGAAACGGCAGCGACTTTCTCGAGATTAAAGCAGTAAATAAGCCACGTATGAGTTGAATGATCAATAGTCTGTCCTGAATAAGGAAGCGCTATGAAATTCAATTCTCCATGATATGGAAACCCCGGAATGAGTTATGTCGCACCCAGTGTCGCATTATATATATATTCGCCATGCATCAAAGGAACACGTTTTAAACATGTTCAACAATTTTTTGCCCTAAGCCTGTTTAGGGATTACGTAAAATCAAGAGTGGGGATGGAGGATACGAGTTCGCACCTTAAATATTTTCCATGTAGTGTTCTAGATGGCACTATATGTAAGTAGGCCTATATATATACACGAATTATGCCTGAATACAGAAGAACATGAAATGCAATTCTCATTAATATGGAAATCCCTGAATGAGTTATGTTGCACTGTCATATTATACGATATAGTCGCCATGCGTCAAAGGAACACGTTTTAAACATGTACAGCATTTTTTGGCCTTAATCCTGTTTATAGGAGGACAGCCAGGGATTACGTAAAATCAAGAGTGGATGGAGGATACGAGTTCGCACCTTAAATATTTTCCGTTTAGACTTCTAGATGGCACTATATGTAAGTAGGCCTATATACGCACGAATTATGCCTGAATACAAAAGAACATGATATTCCATCCTCATTAATATGGAAATCCCTGAATGAGTTATGTCGCACTGGCCTATTATACGTATGGTCGCCATGCATCAAAGGAACACGTTTTAAACATGTTCAACATTTTTCTGCCCTAATCCTGTTTATAGGAAGACAGCCAGGGATTACGTAAAATCATGAGTCTATGGTAAAATCAAGGGTGGATGAAGGATAAGAGTTAACAATACCTTAAATATTTTTCCCGCACAGTCTACCAGATGGCACTAAGTGTAAGTATAGGCCTACATTTGCGCGAAGTAGGCTTTTTTCTTTGCTTTATTGAATTTGTACAAGGTTCCCACAAAAATGCTGAAATATTTTCTCTGGTTTTATTCCGGGTTTTCCTGAGTAGTTGAGGTCAATTTCCAGGTTATTTATCGAAATTTTAGAAATTTATCCAAAAATTTTACCAGTTTCATTTGTTTTTTAGGGCTGCCTTAATGCAAAAGATTAGCCCGATTTAATGAACTGTTTGGTGTCCACACAGAAGTATAAAGAATAATTTTATTTTTCGACAATGTCTTAACAAAATAGCTTTATTTTGCACGTAGGACTAGGCCTAAAAGTGTGGCTTTGTGTTTTTCGTGAATTCGTGGTTTTTTTTTTGTGAAAAATCGGAGAGTTCCCCGAGTTTTCCATCATGAGTTTCAAATGAAGTTCAAATTCCCTCAGTTTACAGGTTGATGTGGGAACCGTGTTTGTGTTGTAAGGCTGGGCCGATAACGATTGCCAATCCTGACCTTTACCGATATTTGCAGCATCGGTAGAAATCGGGATCGGTGTAAATGAAACCCAGCGAAATTGGTGTAATAAACCAAATTGAAGATATTTCCCCTTGTCGTTGACCGATTTTGACGTTTGAATACATCAAATTGAAGGTTTTTTTACTAGCTTTCCAATGGTCCAAACCTCAAGCAGCTGTCTCTTATTCTTTAGAGTTTACAAGGCAAAATGTTAAAATTGTATTGGGGATTTTGTGTTATAAAATGATTTTGGAGTCTGCAATATTATTTTATGCCAATATTTAAAAAAAATAATTATGGTCATTTAGGCCTATGCTTTATTCATGCAATGATTTCAAAATAATTTTTTGTTATAAAGACATATACTTCAGTATTACAGTTTTCAGTTAATTAGGAACTGAGTTCAGTTATCGAGGATTTGATATCGGTAATCTGTTAACAAATACGGATGCAAACCTATTAACGTTGCATTTTGGGCTTAAATGTCTGACTGCTTGAGCGGGGAATCGAACCCGCGACCTACGAAACCAAAGGCCGGAGTCCTACCACTCAGCCATATACTGACTGACACGGCCAAAAGGAAACGTCCATAGGACACATATTAACGTGCACACGTCTGACATTTTAATTCCAAAAGACAAAGTAAATAGGTTTCCATCTACCTGTATGTCTTAGTCACATTTCGAACCCAGTAGGATTTCCGTCCTCGTGTTTATAACCTTATTTCTCGCTTTATTTAATTGTTCCTTTCTGTTCACTTGGTGTGTGGCTCGCAAATAAGCATCCCTCCAGTGCAGATTGGAAGTGTTTGATTATACGTATGTGTGCGTGTCAAATGCTGCCTTTAAACGTTTCCTTTTGGCCGTGTCAGTATGGCTGAGCGGTAGGACTTCGGCCTGTGGTCTCAAAGGTCGTGGGTTCAACTCCAACTCTGGCAGCCTGACATTTAAGTCCAAACGGCAGCATAAATAGATTTGCATCTGTATTTATTAATAACTTTCCGAGTCCAGTTGTCTTTCCTTTCTGTGTATATGTATAGGGATTTGTTATCGGCTAGTTTCGTTTAATGATCGGTTCGGGATCGGCGAAGGGTGGAAAAAGAGGTGATCGGCCTTGCCGTATTAATTTGTGTTGGCGAGTATCATTAATCAAGGGTACTTAAAAAAGCCAAGTAGATAAAATTTGCAGTGTAATTTTTACCTTAAGCGAGACGTGATCATAATTTACATGGCAAAGTGTGAGGTGCTTTGTGAGGTACATCAGCACTTACACGTTTTAAGTGCTCCTCATCAGCCATGTTTAGATTTCAGCGCAATGTGCCTGGCTAGGTTCCGATCCGTCCAATCCACGGCTCAGTAATTACTGTCCTGGGCAGACGGTCAAGTCTTTTTATACCCACGTTGTGACGCGCCTGCGCAATGAGGGAGTCCGGATGCTCCATGCGACGCGCAAGGTACACCTGATTCCTACTAGTCGGCCCAGTTGCTGCGGCGCGCTTGCATCTATCTGCAGGGAGCACTGTGCTACAACCGGGCTGATGGTTTATTTCTGATTTACCTTATTTTATTTAGTAATTAGAACGATTTATGTCTTCGATCCCGCAATGTCTGTAATTAATTGTTTACAAAGTAATTATTTAACGAGTTGTTAACGTAATTCTTTAATGCAAGTCACTGTGGCCGTATAGCATTGATGTAGCATTTTGATGTTATACGGTAGCATATTTTTACCACAAAATGGAAGCGAAGCATCACGCGTATAGTATTGAAATAGAATTTTACAAACATTTACGATTTTCAATTTTCTTTATCGGGCGCCAAACATTTATAATGCTCTATATACTATATCACTTTAAAACCATCCAGTCAGCTCATTGTTTCAAATCGAAGGTACGCGAATGGATTGTTGGTTTTGCTAACCTTGACATTTTGTTGATTGTTAATGTTTAGTATCTTTATTGCTTCTATTTTATTGAACATTTGACTTGTGTAGACATACATTTGACTTACTTTTCTTATGTGTGTGTTTTAATTTGACGTATTTTCCTATTACTTCGTGCAGAACTTGTTGCTATACCTGTTGACAACTCAATTATTTTTCTGGATGGTAAAGTATTACACACGAGTTTACTCTGCGATACAGATTTCTACTCTTGTAATTTCGTTGCTGATGAAGTGCTTTGGAGTGTAATGAACGTATTTATCTAAATATCCATCTATCTATCAGCAGCATTATAGTAATAATTAAAGAGCAAGTATTCAATTCTTGTAAATTCGTGTAATCACGATTGATAGGGTTGGGGAGGAGAATTTGTAACTCAAAAACGTCCCTATTGAAACATGTTACATTCATTCCTATTAGTTCCATCCGAGTTTTCAGAGGGCGCCACACGTTCCATCTTGTAATTTTTTCTCATTTTTCAGTCCAAATCTAAAGTAAACTAAATTACAACTAAGCTAAACTAAATAATACTTAAATACAAGCTAGCTTCGTTTAGTTCAGTTTAATTTTAGGCTGAAAACCGAAGAGAAATTCCCACATAAAACTCATGGCGCCCTCTATAAACTTAGACGGAACTAATGGGAATGAGTCTAAGATTTTTCAGTTCGGGGTCTCAGTCACAAATTCTCCTCCCTAACCCTATAAATTCTTGGTGTAATTGAGCGAAATAATTGGGGCTCAACCAACGTCAGAAGTCTTCATACGCACAATGCACCTAATATCGGATAGCTCACTTGCTACACTTACTCTTCAAGCACCACGTCCGCAACTGCGTAACGGTTGCTCCAGTTTCTCAAATCTGCCACCAGAGCAGAGAGCACCAACCGCGGACAAAAGCGGAACTGTCGTTTTCGTTCAGTCACATCACAGCTGTAGAAGAGTGCAGCGTACAAAAAACGTATTATTTGTCTGATAATGCTTTCCGAAATCCCCCCCCCCTTGAATGCTGTCATTACACAATACATCGCCAACAAAAGATTGGTTTAACTTTCAGTTTCAGTTTGTCAGCCGCTGACAACAGGGACAACGATTTGATCGCGAGTAGTCGTGATGATACCGCAACTCGATTACGGAGCGTGTGCATAGGACTTGGTTTAGCCACGACCAGTAAACTATGCGGCCCGCTCTACAACGACATTAAGGGGGTGGGGGGGGGTAGACGAAATGGTTCATTTCGTCGAGGTCTGTTCTTCGAGGTTGAGCATCTTTGTACGGAGAGACGCGACAGCTCTTGGCGGCTGGTAGCGGTTTTCGAAATACTAATTAAAATTTTTACGCAGATTTTGGTGGCAAATTTTAATTATCTATAAAAGTATTTTTAAAGAGTTTTGAAAAATATCACTCAGCTACAGTTAGGCTATTTCTTTGCGTTTGAAAAAAAAAAACGACAAGTTCGTTGGCAATTTGTACGGAGGGTGTCGCCGTCGGCTGACAAAACAAAATGCGGCAACTAGACAAATCAATCGCATCAGTGGCGCTTTCGACGGCCATATTGCCAACCCAGTCTCGTAATGCTATTTTTCATCCAAGATCTAACCAGTACTGTAGATGTAGAGAGCCATGGCCTGCGAGCGATGGTGGCCGATTTCAGTAATCTCCAACCCAGACTTGAAAGACATTTACAGCTTTTCCTCATGTTATTCTTTAGAAATGTACCATTTTTGGTATAGCATTTATTCATTGCCTGCAGTAAGCTCTGTAGCATTTTTCGGAAATTCTGGTAGCATTTTTCAAATTTTTCATCCGGTCACGGAAAGCGAACTGATTTACTGCTATTCCAGCAATAAATAGAATTCTGATTTATCGAGCGCTACAGTCTTTTAACACGGTTACAGCTCTCCCACTCACCGGGCAAACACGAAACAAACGTTGTTTACCAACTGCGTGATGAATGCTTGAGCAAACCTCACCTTGACGTTGATGCCGCCTCCAGTCGTCGAATGACAATGAATCTTCGGCACGCCACGGAACGCAGTAAACTGAACGCGACTTCTGAACACCGCTCCCACACAGAGCACGTTTTCCAGAAAAATGTCACGCTATCGTACAGCTGTAAAAATACGTACGTACGTGTCAAGTAAAGCAAGCAAGGACATTCACAAAAAGTTGTTTTGCTATTCTAGACACTGACATTTTCTTATCGATTTGTCTCTCTTTTTGTTGTTGCTTATTCTCATAACCTCGGTTTTTACGCTGTCGTCCACGTTTCCTATGGATCGGGGATAGTCATCTTCATCCTACCGCCGGGGGGCGCGGGCCACATTAGGTCAAGTGTAGAAATTTCATCACACTGCGATCATGTGTTTAGGTGCGACAAAAAGCCTTAATTCAAGTTTAACATTGTATATACGTCAATGGGCGGAACGGCGAAAAAGGCAGAAATGATAATTTGATTGGTTTAATTTTAAACCCATCTCATTCGATTCCCTCAAAAAACTGCGCTAGCATACGGCGTAATTACAAAGAATTTTATTTTTCTTAAAAACGGTTGGAATAATTATTTAGC